>CABFOV010000779.1:0-20227 GCA_902141375.1 Timema poppense | reverse complement strand
CCGACACACACACTCTTTGAAAAAAATACATTTTTATGGTTTCCGGATTATACCGCAAAAAGGCTCGTTTGTTCCGCATTTGTTCTTGCACAAATGGGACATGAACTTGTGACACTTTGCTTAGTCGTGAGGGGCCAACTTTACGGTAGCCCCTCCACTTTGAAAAATGCATGTATTTACTATTGCATTCGCTTGTTTCAGATTGTCCAGCAAAAATTTCGTTTGTTACGTTTTGATAATCTCACAAATGATATGTTTACATTGGTAGTGCCAACTTTACGATATCTTCCTCTCACTTTTGAGAATTGAAATTTTTATCGTTGCGATCATTTGTTTCGGCTTTTTTGGTTTTTTTTTTACGTTTTGATACGTACCCAAAATTAACTATACTTTAACATTTGACATCCATGAAATCACCCTTCTCCCCTTTTAAAAACATTGTATTTATGATTACAATACTGTTTCCTTCGTTAGTTCCGGATTGTTCAGCAAAAAAACAAAAAAAAAAGTTTTTTCGTTTTAATACGCTCATAAATGATATGTTTACTTTGATCTCCATGAAACTGCCTCACCATCTTTTCCTCCTAAATACATTTAAAAAATAAATGTTATGATTGCAATAATTTGTTCTTCGTTTGTTCCGAAAAAAATAGTTTGATATGTATTTATACGCCCATATATTGTGTGTTTACATTGCACGTCCATGAAGTTGACCCCTTTCCCACATCTTTTAAAAATCCATATTTTTATGATTGCAATAATTTGTTCGTCGTTTGTTCCGGAAGGTTCCTAAAAAAACGCACATTTTGTTTTGACAGAACAACACAAGATTTATTTACACGAGCAGCGTGAATTGACGCCTTTATGGTAACCATATTCTCCACATGAACACACACAACTTTTAAAAATCGTATTTTATCTTTGCAAACAATAATACGTTCTTGGTTAGTTCTAGATTTCTTTTTGCGGAGATTTCCCTCTATTCCTTTAGTAAAGCCTCGATAATTTTTTCTAGTAGTAGCTCTCTCACATTCTTTCAAAACTTAAACAATTTTTGTTTAAAGTTTGTTGTTATTTTGAGCTCCTCAACATGTTTATCTTTATTTTGTTCTGAATTTCTTTTAAAAATGTGTTTATTTCATGTTAATAGTTTTAAAATTAATATATTTTTATCACTATGGTAAGCTCAGTTTCCTCATCTCAACTAGATAAAATATAACAAAACTTGTATTTTTGATTTTATAACTTTATTAGTTTGTTCCAGATTATTGTGCGTTATATTTTAGTTTGTTAATTCTTAGATCTCTTAAAAACGCTCAATAAACTAGTGTCACTAGTGATGATGGCCTTTTGTATGTGTGACCTATATAGTAACAAAGGATGTCGAGTAAAGAATGTCCCACCCTCTGTGTCAAAGTATGAAAAATATGATGTTTGATTCGCTCACTATGCACTCTGCTCACTATGCACAAAAAAGCAATAAAATGGCGGAGCAAGTCAGAAATACAAAAACTTGGTCTACATCTTATTGCATGCCATAAAACTCATAATAAAGAAAAGTATTTTTTAGGCCTCGCTTCCTCCTAAGCTCCAAAATATTGGTTTCGTCTAATTGGGCTGTTGTGAAATTACCGAAATATACCCGAGATCTTACCTCCTTCCCCCAACCCCTTAAGAGAGCTCATAAGTATTATTATTATTATTAGCACCGCGTCTTACTACCCGTTCGGGTTATACGCACTTACGCTAATGTGTAATGGTAGGGTGATTTAGGGTGATTGTGAGATGAAATGGAGGACCTACAGTTTAACGTGGAATCCAAACCACGGTGGAGGCCTGGTATTCCCCAAATTCACAAGATGTCTTGTCAGAGGTGAAGGAAGGGTTTGATAATTAGATAAATCTGTGCCGGAACCGAGGATTGAACCCCGGACCCCCAGCAAAGAAGTCCGACACCTTACCCCTAGACCACCAGGTCACCAGCTCATAAGTAGGTTATCCTAAAGTATTGACATCGCACTCTCCTTTTGTTTGCTACTATTACTGTTATGATGTAGTAAATAGTACCTTTGACCGCAAAGAGACATGATTGGAAGGAAATGTCAATTATTCCAACTCTTGACACTTACGAAGAAGACTAAGAAACTCCTCGACAGTAAAAATTATGTTTTCAAATCAAAGTTTACTAACAGGGCCTAGAATAAATTTCAATAAAAGTGATTAAAAATATCTATAGAATAGCCTGAAATTCTAAAAAATTGCTAAAAATTTGCCAAAAAACCAAACTAAGAATTCAAACAAAAAATCTAAATGAATGCACATGACTAAATCAAACACGTGCCTTTACAAATGGAAAATAAAAATAGCTATGCAATAAAGTCTTTCAACAGCTAAACTCTTGCATTCTGGTAAATATAATATTGATTTACAAAAATTTACTTAAAAAAAATTCCCATCCCATCGTTTAATTTCAGCGTCTAATCGGTTATGTAGATTTTACAAACATGACAAACAAATAGGATACATAGTTAATTTTCAACATTATCTTATCATTCCTCAAACTTTTTGATTAAAAACAATGGGTTTGATTATTCATGCATTATAAAATATCGATATCATTTAAAAATATACTAATTTAACATAAGTGCCTCGATCTTATTCAAACCAGAATGGGCTACCATTAAGTTGGCCCCTCTTACCCCAATGTAAACATACTATTTGTGGGTTTTTCAAAACGGAACAAAAAAAAAAAATTGTGTCTAACAATCCGGAACAAGCGAGGAACAAACGATTGCAATCAAAACACCATGGATTTTTAAAAGTGTGTGTGTGTGTGGGGGAAGATGTTTCCATGAAGTTGGCCCCTCATGAGTAAAGAATGTCAAATTTACGTCCTATTTGTGCAAGAACAAATACACAGCAAACGAAACTTTTTGCGGAACAATTCGGAACAAACTCTATCGCAAACATGAAAATGTCAATTTTCTAAAGTGTATAGGGGGGGTCTACCGTAAAGTTTACCCCCAATACAATAAGCATATCATTTTTGGGTTTATCAAAAGGGAACAAACGAAAATCTTCGCGGAACAATCCAGAAAAAAGATTGTAATCATAAAAACTTGAACTTTTCATAATGATAGACCAACTACGGACGTAAATGACGGATATCCAGCCAGAAATGTAATCGAAGAGAACTCTACTGAATGTATTGCTCTTTTTGCAAGCTAATCAACATATCCCGGCCCTTGCTACTCCATCACTGACCAGCCAACAAAATTATCAAACCCTAAGTCCAAACAGTTGACCCTAAGAGTATCAGCTTACGTCTGTTCCTCTGTGCCGAGTCAACAAGGCTGCTTGACGTGCACTACCATAATAAAGCTGAAGTCATGTATGTATCAATGCAAAGCTCTATAGTTGCCAGTGGTAGTAATGCCCTTAAGGGAGATGTATTGTTATGATTGTTAGTTTTAAAATATATATGACCCACCTCGGTGGCGTAGTTATCTAACGCGCTATTCGTGTTGAGCTAGACTGACGAGAACAAGGGGATCGAGGTCCGAATATCGGTCGGGGGAACTAGAGGTGGTTTTTCCTAAATGGTTTTCCCACTCTCCCTCCACTCAAATGCGAGTTAACTTCCTCTAAGTTCAACCTTCCCAATTCATAATTCCATTAGCGTAATTAGTATTTAAGCGTATAGGCCTAACCCGAACGGCTAATAAGACGCAGTGCTTGATGATAATAATAATAATAATGTTGTCGATGATGAGTATATATATATATATATATATATAGTATTGTTGTGATTGACAAGTTTATAAAGATTTCGGGTGCTCATAGACGCGTTTTTCTTGTTTATCTTGGCTTTCCAGTGTGACGTTGGCGCAATTCAGGTCTGGTCTTCGGGGGGACTTAATTCCTTGACACAATTCAAGTTCGGTCAGGTACATGAGCAAGGTATATTGGTGATATTCGGTATTCGAAAACTTCCTTAATTGGGAATATTTATTAATTTCTGCGAAAAAATAGTACACGGGTGTCATTTTACAATTAGTGCATTGTGAAAATCTGAACATCGTCTAGGGAACATTAGAATGGAATAACTTGAAAAAATAGAAGTAGGTTTGGAATAGTTGAATTGAAAAATTAAATGGTTGAGTAAAAAGAAAAAGAGTTAAATTTGACGTTTGTTCTAGACAAACACAATGATGAAAGATCGAAAGACGTTTGAATGAGTAAAAATTAAAGTGCATTGATACAATATCTAAGAAATATGTTTTTTACTATCGAGTATAACTAACTCAATGGCGTGAGCCCCCAAGCGAGCTATACCGACCGAGCGGCCGCCACCGTTTTCGATATTATTGCCAACATTTGAAGACAGAGGGTGTCATGTGGTCAGCACAACGAAATCCCGACCGCTAATCTCAGTTTTCTAGGCAAGAGCCTCTACTTATTTATCCAATTAGCTCCTTATTTGCCCTCACGAGGCTGAGTTTGACTCCGTTCCAGACCCACTGTTTCACAAAAATATTCTGGAAACACTGGGGATTGAACCTAGGCCTAGATCTGTAGCCAAGAATTCTGATCACCAGACTACAGAGGCGGCTTATAGATTATAATACCAAGTTAAAAGTATCATTATGTAAAATAGACAATTAATTGAAATTTATAACTGATAAGTAAAAAAATAATTGATTTACATTATACATTTTTTATTTATCAGTTAAAACCTTCAACTCTTTCTACATTTTACATGATATATTAATTTTAACTTGGTATTATAATCTATAATGAAGAAAATCCTTTCTTCAATGGTGTATCAATGCACTTTAAATTTCCTTCCTTCAAACCAATTCTAACCTTAATGTTAGTATCATACTGGAATAAACATAAAATCTAACTATCTTTTTAAAAATAATTTACCTATTTAATTTGCCATTTAAATTTATTATTACAAACTTGTTTTAAATATCTTATTCTATATTACAACGCTCCTTACTACTTTAACCAAGAATATTTTCTAAAATTTAACGTTAATCTTCTAGCATGTCGAGAAAGTCTAGCCTCTAGGAGCCACTAGATTGTTCATCTGGCTCCGTAAGTCAAAGAGAGGCTTCTAGACTCTGCAATAAATTGCCGTAGACGTGGAGGTTTGGGTTAATTGCAATAAGAAAAATAACTACCCTCATGTCAAATGCTATTAATAACTCAAATATAAATAGTAGGAATGAGAAGGGTCGCTTAGAGGAAACTCAACTGCGTTAAAATGGAAAGAGAATTGGGATTTGGTCCGCTTCAGTGCCCGAATGGCATCACTCTTTTGTTAGACTGGCTTTCTGACTACAGGGATAGTAGGGCTCGAATCACGGTCGGGTCTACTGAGGCTGCTTTTTTTTACCTAAATGGTTTTCCACTCTCCATCCACGCAAATGCGGTTAGATTACCTCTATAATGCGCCCTTCCTCATCCTTACCCCATTAGAGTAACTATAAAATATGCGTATAACATGAACAGTTAGTAAGATGCGATGATGAAAAAAAAATTGGACTTTGTATGATTTTTATTAATTTAATTTATTTATTTATTGGAGGTATTTAATGTGCACTTTTTGAACTTACTGATTAGATCAGAACACAATAGTTTCTATCAGTGAAAGCGAAAGGATCTACCAATTTTGCCTGGAGAGTTGTTTTCACATACCTTCCAGGGCTCTCTTACAAGCCACAACTGACATGTGACCGACGGCTTCACTTCCCCTCCGAAGGAAGTTGGGCTACGGATTTTTATCAATCAAGATAAATCCATCGACCCCATCTGGGTTTGAACCCAACATCATCAGGTCCTGAGGTGAGCACCTTACCCCAAGACCACCGAGATCAACTTTTATTTATTCACGTCTTACTATCCATCCAGACTGTAGGCATTTAATTACGCTAATTGATTGGTGCGAGGATGATGTAATTTAGAGGAAATGTACCAACACTAGCCTCCCCGTCATCAGTGAACGAAACTAGACGAGCTTGATATTGAATAAAAAATGAATAAAATAAAATAGCTGGAAGCAGAATAATAATCTAATTCTACATTCTTCGACACTTTATCACATTCAAGAATATGGTACACGGTTATTAAGCACAACACACGCTGAGTAAAAAAAAAACTTTCTTCCACCATCACGCCAGAGCCAGCACTGCTAGAGCAACAGTGATCTGGACCTGGCAGTCCTCCCTTCCTCCCCGACCCCCTTCTAAGTGCGCATGCGCACAACAGTCAAACACCACGTCGCTGGCACTGTGAACCGCACAGTTTAATACAAAGATTTTTGTATCTTTTTCATAAACTGGGGGATGGCTACTGAAGTACTGACATTAAGCTTAAGGAATATATATTGTACTACAAAAATAAAGAGAGAATTAAAGAAAAAGGACTCATTATATTAAATGTTATCGATAATATCAAGTGGAAATAAGGGGTGCTGCAGTTCCGCAGTGCCTATACACGAGCCGCCACTGGTAGAAAACCCCCTTCGGTGTATATTTTTACACCACGTCTTAATACCTCTTTGGGTTGTACAAATACATTAATTACTCTAGTGGGATAGGATGATAAAGGTAGAATTGTACAGTAAATGTACCTTCCCTTGCGTGGAGGGAGATTGAAAAATAATTTAGGAAAAAAATACTACAATACACCAAACTAGGATTAGAACCCTGATCTTATAGTAGATAGTATGATATGATTAAAACACTTCAGATAGCTTCTAAATCTAAAGGCATTGCTTGAACTGAACATTTAAAAATCAAGTGAGGACCGTTTCAAACATATTTTATATCAATCAAAATTTCAAAAAAATATATGAGATAAGATCACTCCAAATAGATTCTAAAGAAGTTTAATTTCCAAAAAAATTCAATGACCACTCCTTGCTTGTATTACTTAGTAGGCCTACTTGGATACGAACTAGTATTATTAAGTTAAATTAAGCATTATAACTATTTAAACAAAAAAATACATAGCAATTTTGCTCTATTATTACTTATTTTAATGTTTTTATTCGATTAAAAAGGCTCACAACCATAAAAATAATAAAATAAAACATAATATTACCACTCTTGCACAGCCTTAAGGCATCCAATTGTCAAACTTTTCTGGGGGAGGGCCCCCGGAACTCTTTAGGCTGGGGGAGGGGAGACAGGTCACTTGAAATACCTTTTTGCTTAATTGACCTCCACCCCCCCTACAAAATAAGGTTTTGCTGCCACTGACAACAAACATGGATAATTTTAGAGATGATTTGGTTTTTCTCTTATAATGTTAGAGGTTTAAGGTGGAATGGAACACTTTTCACATAAAGGTATATTAAACTTGACCAAATGTATTGAAGACTTTGTTTGCCTCTTATATCTAGCTGGGAGTTGTTTGGTAGTTGATAGCTGGACTCCCCCACCCCCTTACTTGAACACACCCTTCCATTCGTCTTTCTTTGCCGACTCTTTTGAGACGTGTTCTCGGAACTGCCATTCGAATAGTTTCAAGTTAAAAAAGTGTTGTTTCTTAGCCTCAAAGAACCACCCGCTTTCACATTTCTTCTCACATTCACTAATACTTAATTTTTCCTTTGTCATTATTTCGTCATAGTCTACCTTCTTCTTTGCCCGAATAATGAACACAATCACAAACTTTTGCTTAAATCGTAAATAAGACAGTATTAATTTTTTACATTCGACTTTCGGGATGGGGGTTTAACTCCCCCAATAACCTAGCCCCCCCCCTCCCCCCACAGCCAAGGCCTTGCTCTCTCTCCACAATTGGCTTAAACATAGGTTTTATTTCATAATTTTCCAAATAAGCCGCTTTTATTATTATTAATTAGGTTACTTAGAGTACTAGAAAGAAATGTATGGGTGGGTTTTTAATCTAACCTCGTGGGACAGGGGAGATTAGGGGGTCTGCGGCAAATTATCATTGGCTTCAGAGGGTCCACGAGATGGAAAAGGTTGGGAGCCATTGCTTTAGACCGTTCGGCCACCGGTTAGAGTAGTATTTACGTTTATTAAACCGCAAATACAAAGCAATGGTGTACAAAGCAAAGAAAAGTGTAAGTTTTCTTCTAAATTAATATTTTTAATCTTTTGTTTTGAATAAAATGTTCATGTTACTTTTTTTTTATAGCACCGGGTCTTACAAGCCATTCAGGTTATACGTTTATGTACTAATTACGCTAATGATTTTAGTGACGAAGAGGGCTACATTTAGAGGAGGTATACCCTCATTTGCATGGAGGGAGAGTGGAAAAGCATTCGAGAAAATCCACCCTCAGTACACCCAACCGAGATTCTAACCTCAATCTCCCCGTCTTCGGCAGTCTAGCCCACTGCGTGAGTAGTGGCTTTTAGACCATGCGACCACCAGAGCAGGTTTCACTATCAATATTTTGAAAAATATATTTGGTCTTTACAGTCTTATTTCCTTTCTGGAACACGTGACTGACCTTGTGCGAGGTGTGGTACCGTTTAAACTAAGAGGGAAAAACTGAATACATGTAAAATAATTGTAGCTAGGAAATACACAGATTAAGCGCTATTTGGTAAAGGAAACACAAGTGCACGTCTAATCCATCACTCGTAATTTGCGTTTATTATATGGGTCTATTACTGTGTCATAAATATATGCCATGATGCACCACACAGACTTTCTCTCTCTTCTTAAAAAAAAAAGACATTTAATAAAAATCGTTTGATATGTGAAAAAAAAAATACATTGTTGCAGAAACACTCGACCAAAGAGCATAAATAAAATATTATCTACTGTTACAAAAACATTGAGGTATCTTCACTAAAGGTCATAAGAATAAATTTCACAGTTCAAAGAGCCCCAATAAAATATACATATTGTTAAAAGATTAGTGTTTAACAGCGGGACCAGCGCGCTCCTTGTTCTCTCTGTCGCCTCCCTTCTTGTCTAGCAGGTAGGCAGCGGCCTTCTCACTTTGCTGGGGGTTTAGAGAGTAAGGAGAGGAGGACGGAAACACGTCTGGAGAGGTCTGGATCCATTTAATTCTATAAATGGAGGATTCCAGACCCTTAGCTGGCACCACCTCTATATATACACGCTCAGCGATAGCCAGGGGTCTGCTTAGTTCTTGGTTCTTATCCAGTGAGTACGGGAGTGGACCAGCGAGTCCGGTGGGGTGTGTATGGTGCTGGGACCTGTGGCGGGGTGCCGTGAGTGTCTTTAACATTGAAAGTAAATTGTACAGTGAACGAACGTTTTAAGAAACTGATATCTGGATATTTAACTATTTATTCAGTATTTTTATTAACGAGCTGTTTACTTGATTTGATGTAATTCTATTTTATGTGTTTTTATTTGTGTATTGATTTACAAACCATTGCCTATATTACCTGAGGCAATGAACTGTTTAGTTATAATAAAACCAGTGTAATTTTATCTTATGTGTTTTCATTTGTTTATTAATTTAAAGTCAATTACTAGTATTGCTTAGTTCAGTGAACTGCCTAGTTATAATTTATGCAACGTTATTCTATTTATTATGTCTTTATTGGTTTATTAATTTACATAATTACTTTGACTATCTAATTTGTTTGGCTGTATATTTAATTCTGTGAATGTTTTTGAGTGGTGTTTTAATAATTAAAACCTTGGGTGATCTGCGAATATTTTAATTCATATTTAACCTGCAACATACCCCAATTTCCTAAAAAGAACTCGTGCACCCCACGTTACAATATATGTATATATATATATATATATATANNNNATATATATATATATATATATATATATATATATATATATATATATATTTACATATATTGGTTTTATAAAAATATATCTTAAATAAAAGATTTTTATTTTTAATACTAATACATCTTTACAATTATTAGTGACCTCGTATATCAAATAGTTTCGGAGATATTATTAAAAATTGAAATATCGGCTAATGTATCAACATATCCTTAAAGTAGTTTTCATTGAATATATAAAAATGCAATTTTATTTGTAATGTTAAACAGTGCCTAGTTAAAATTTTTTATCCAAATAGTTATAACGGATTTTGAGAAAATAGATTTTTTCTCTTCTTTTCCCTTCAGTAAACACTCCATAGTAATTTAAAACTAACCTCGGTGGCCACATGGCTTAACGCGCATCTCTAGCATTAGACTACACTGCCGATGACGAGGAGATCAAGGATGTAATGAGGATTTGTCCAAAATTGTTTTCCACTCTCCTTCCACGCAAATGCGGGTAGACTCCCTCTAAATATAACCTTCCAAGCCCCTAAAACCATTAGCATAATTAGTACATACGCGTATAACCCAAACGGTTTTTCAGACGCGGTGCTAAAAAAATAATAATAATTTCAGGGTTGGATATATAATTCTGAAAAATCCGCAGGGAAACGTTATGAAAACTCTAAATAGGCCTACCAAGTTTTATCCCGATCGGTAAAGTGGTTTCAAAAATACCTAGTTGGATAATATAACTATATAACATACAGTACATCTTTCTCATAGGAGCAAAGACCTGAACATTACATACAACTTTAAAATTATAGTTGTAGAAAAAAGGCAAAAACATGTTTGTACTATTGTAGGTTATATTACAGTAAATTTGTATTCAAAGGTGAATCCAGAGCCTGTTATCAGGGGGAGGGGGAGGAGATTGGTTTTCATAAGGCTCCTTCAAGTATATATATAATATTAATTTTTACTAAGGATTTTAGTGATAATAATACTAGTTAAAAATAATTTTAATTAATAATTGTAATAATAAAAATAAGACTTGTAAGGAAAAACACACTTTTGATTAACATATTTGTAATTTTAACATAAAAATAAAGTGAAAATTCACTGTCACAATTAAACTAATAAATATGTACATGGGCCTAAAAGGGTTTAGTTTTGATAGCAAAAATATGTATTTCAATACCAATAATTGGTTATCATAATATACTTCCTAATCTAAGTTTAAAATGTTATAATTAAGTCATGTATAAGATAGGGCGAGGGAAATGCAGTCAATAAAGCTTAAGTTTTGATTTAGTTTAGTTTCCATGCGTGGGAAGGGGGGAGGGATCGGTGTGATAATCACCCCCATGGTACCCCCCCTTCCCGGATCCACCACTGTTTATATATATCCTGTATGTTTATTTGTAACCCTTGAAATAATTGATGGATTTTGTCCAAGCTTAGAACACACTTACTGTAGATTCAGAAGTCAATTATTTAAGAAGATTTAGATTACTTGGTTGTTATTAGATTTATATAAATTGTTATATTTTAATAGAGCCTACTAAACTATAGAGAAAAGTTTAAAAAAAGAAATTGGAAACATTTTAAAAGATATTCTATAAATTGTTTTCTAAAATAAAATAGTTCGTTTTAACATTTAAAATGATGAAAAAATATATTCAGGATTCAACTATTTTAAACGAAAATTGGTAGATAAACTGTCAAATTAAAAAAATATCACATACTAATTTTATTCTTGTGGCACGTATTGACACGTTAAAAATATCGGGATATTTGGTTGGATACAAAATTATCGATAAATTACACTAAAATAATCAAATAAAGTAAACTACATTTTGATAAATTATAAAATGGCTTTATTTGTAAAACCCGTAACAGTGGTGGAGTAGTAGAAAGTTATAGTTGCAGTTTAAATAGTTTACTGGTATGTCGGAGTTTGAATCCCGGCGAGTGCAGTAATAGTGGTTGTCGGTTTCTGATTCATCCCGGTGAATTCCCTATAATCTCTCATATAAATGCGAGTGAATCCTCTCTAAACTACCCTTTTCCTCCCTATTATTTATATTTAACCATTTATAGCTCTTGTAATCGTATTAATTGAAAAAAAATCCTTATTAATTAAATTATTGTTATTAGTATTATTATTTAGCACAGCGTCTTACTACCCGTTCGGGTTATACGACTATGAATTAATTACACTAATGGTTTATGGATTGTTAGGGCTGAATTTATAGGAAGTGTACCGACATTTTTGTGGAGGGATAGTGTAAAACCACTTAGGAAAAAAACACACCCTCAGTTAATCCGACCGGATCGAACCCTGATCTCTCTGTCTTTGGCAGTTTAGTCTCTTATGAGAGTGACACCTTAGACAATGTGGCCGACGAAGTGGGTAATTAATTAAAAAGCTATCTGATTGATTATTTATATTTCTATTACCCCTGCCAGTGGGCACGCAGTCTAAATGTCAAGCTCATTTAGTATGGTTCCCTGAGTGACTGGGATGTCGAGGTTTTAATTCTGGCAGGGTGTTCTTAATTTTTTCCTAAACGGTTTCCTCCTCTACCTACAAGCAAATGTGCTTATATTTCCCTTATATTCTACCTTGTTACGCAATTAAAATTAGTTTGGCCTAAATGAGTAGTAAGATGTGGTGGGAAATAAATATTTTAGTCTTTGATACGATAAAGTATAACCTAGATTAAATATTTTCTTATGAAACATGAGGTTTTTGTTCTATTTTTTTTTTTAGTTTGCTTTAATATATAATTTTTATTTTTAGGTAGCACACTTAAAATGTTTAAACGTTTATGGATATTACATTTATATTAATTCTTTAATAACTAACAAACTCTGTCAACAAAAACAGAAAATATTATGTTGGTGCTGTACTGTTTTTTAGCACCCCGTTTTACCACACGTTCGGGTTATAAGCATAAGTACTAATTAATCTAATGGCTTTAGAGATGAGGAAGTTTATATTTATAGAAAGTACACCTGCATTTGCGTGGGGGGAGAGTGGAAATCCATTTTAGTAAAATCAACCATCAGTATACCTGATAAAGATTCAAACCCTAATATTTCTGTCATCGGCAGTCTAATCTGTTGCGAGAGTGATGCCTTAGACCATGCGACCACCAAAGTGGGTGTTGTACCATCCTTAACGTTGCTACTGTTGTGTATATGGTAGGAACGTTTGAAACTTAGTCTGATCAACAACAACAACAAAATCTACACACAATTGGTGGCGTGTTTTTGAGTGTTGCCAGAGTAAGCAGAGTTTGACACTGGTATCAATGCATTCCCATGTGAGGTAGGTAAAACAGGGCCTATGTATTATTGGTTAAATGGAGACAGAGTAGTGGAGAACATATCACAGGTAGAATCTAAGATTTTAACAAGCTCTGATTACCCTGGTATCACGACACGCCACTTCACACCATATTTTTGATTCAGGACGCAATATTATTATTATTATTATTATTATTAGCACCACGTCTTACTACCCGTTCGGGCTATATGCTCTTACGCTAATGTGTAGTAGTAGGGGGATTGGGAGATGAAATGGAGGACCTACAGTTTAGCGTGGGATCCAAACCACGGTGGAGGTTCTGGCATTCCCCACATTCACAAGATGTCTTGTCAGAGGTGAAGGAAGGGTTTGGTAATCAGACAAATATGTGCCGGGACCGAAGATTGAACCCTGGACCCCCGGCATAGAAATTAGACAACTTACCCCAAGACCGCCAGGTCAGCGAGAGGTCATAGTTTCATAGATAAATTTTCCACGCTCTTTTCTTTCTCTGTCTTCAGGAGATTGGTGTTGTGATTTACATAAAAATCTAATTAATTTTGTCTTATTTAGTCTAATAATTTTTTATATTATTTGTGATATTTAACCTGCACTTTCTGAACTGAATAATTATATCAACACATAACTAATAAACTAACTTAAATCTAGAACAGACACAACATACAGACCCCAGCCGTTAATTCATCACTTAGAAAGAGTAAACCCATTTTTGACGAATATAAATTTTTTAGGTGATATCAGAAATATATCCAAGTACTCTTAGATTAGTGGGAAGACGTGCGTCTAATAGTTTATTTCGCTGATATCAAAAACTCTAACTAGATCTTTTGACTAAACAAGTTTTTGAATGTTGAAATATTGTTAACAGCGAAATGTTGCTGACATCACACTTTTTTTCTTTGGCTCTGTTCAGAATGTTAATGCGTTTCCTGTTGCACAATGAACACAGATATAAACCAAGAGTCAGCGTTAATCAGCGGCTCAATGACTGTATGAAACATGACACCCGTGCAGGGCAATGTTTTGTAGTTAGGTTAGACACAAGGAAAGGTCTGTGTCATTAGTAATTTCAACTTCTTTAACCTTTACTGTCCGACACCCTAGTCTGTTTAATGAACTAAGGGTTCAAGGTTTGATTCCTGAGATGGTTAAAAATGTATCATTGGTGAAATGTAGGTTTCCCCTTTCTCATTGATGAATAAACGGCTGGGAGATGGGTGTTATGTCTGTTATAGATTTAAGCTAATTTTTAAGATATGTGTCGGTTCAGAAATTACACGTAAAATACCTCAAATAAATGAAATTTACCCTTTATCTTTTCACAAAGAATTAAAAAAATAGCACCCACTTCAATGGTCGAATAATCGGAAGGCAGAGATTTTCAACCCCTTTCATTTCACGCCAAACCGAACAAGGCGTTAAAATTGTCAATGCACACCATCCATTTTTTTTAAGAAGAGATTTTATTGCAAAGAAAACGAGTATCAAGATTGTGTTTAAAATTTTAGTTATATTGTTATTTTTCGTATCATCTCTTCTTTATTATCACAACATTTTGTTCAGGATTTATGCATATATGATTATGATTACTATAATGGGGTAGGGATGAGAAAGGAAGTATTTTATAGGTGATCTACTCGAATTTGCGTGGAAGGAGAGTTTGAAACCATTTAGGGATAACCACCCTTAGTATACCTGACAGGAAATTGAACCCCGGTCTCTCCATCATCAGCAGGTAAACATAATGTTTATCATGGATTTAACAAGATTAATTTATTACTAGTTATTTTTATCTTTCCCAAAGCTCCCGCGGTACACTTGCTGACCCTTCACGGCCCACCGGTTAAAGCAGTGGTTCTCAAATTTTCCTTTACCACGGACCGCCGGGTGTAGACTGTCAACCTAACACGGACCACCTACCTCAGCACCTCTTCCATTCGAGTACCAAAATGTAGGAGTAATGATTTAACAACTCATTTAAATGCATTATCATCATAAACACTTGATGTTGAAGTTATTTCACTGTAGAAAAGTTAAAAATAAATTAGTTAAAAAGTATTGTTTTTATTATATAGTGAATTTAAAAAAATATATATCCCCATAAACATGTTTAAGACCAGGGGACAAGAAACAATAACAGCATAATTATTTTTAGAATTAAAATGGGTCAAGAAAGTAAATAAACGAAAACTATTTTACTCTCCATTTCAATGTGATTAAATGTGCTACAAACACAGATTTTCTATAGAAAATTTAGAAAATTTCGTAGACCACCTAGAACCTAGCCACCGACCACCGTTTGAGAACCACTGGGTTAAAGTAACAGGGTCTTATCATTTCATGTATGTGGTTTGGTGAAATGCGATGCTCTTTTTTTTTCATTCTGTTTCTATAAAAACGCATATTATCTCGTTTCACATATTTTACTACGAGCTATAAGCATAATTTATGTAAAGGCACGAGAAAGTCTGTGAGCTACATCGTTATATTTATTTATTTTCCCCATCCTATAATTCAATTTAAATTCTATTGGTTGGGTGTGTGCATGTCTGATTACTATCTCCCACTTTAATTAATTAACAAACAGATGGATTTGAACAAACGTGGTAAATTGGAATCTTAATTATGGTAACCCTGGTTATTTTCCTAAAATAGTAATGCTGTAAATTATGTAGAGAAAATACGTATTATGAATTACATTATTACATGCTTACATAACATAAGTTTCTTACAAAGGGAAACATTAGATTTTATATATAAAATAAATGGTAGGGTGCACCGCAAAGTCTTTCTCCCTCGATTATCTTAAAATAGACATTTACTAAAAGCTCGTAAGATTTTTGAAACGAGATAACAAGCCTATAAATTGTTGTAGAAACACTACACCAAAGATAATAAATTAAATAATATACACTGTTTCTCACTTACTTACTCACGCTAAAGCAGCGGTTCCCAAACTGTGGTTCACGAACCCCCTGGGGCTTCGCGAAATCTTCCAAGGGGTTCGACAAAATAGTTCTGTAATAGCGGATTTTTGCAGCAAAATTTGTGAGGAAAGGGGAAGCATTACAACTGTTTATTGTCTCACACTGAAGTCAGGTGGTTAATTTTTATAAGATTATTTAGACTTAAAACACGAAATTTTCGTTTTTCTTACCAACTATCTCTTTCAAAAAGCAAAGTGCATGCAAGATCCAATGTGGCTCAAGGTTTTGGCCTATTTGTAAGACATTTTCTCAAAAATGAAAAGTTTAAACCTCTCTATAGGAGCCAAATATTAACGTTTTTACTATATCAGATCGTATCAAGTCGTTCATAGAAAAAGTTTTGGGAAAACTGTTTAATTAGCAATCAAACGGAGTGCTTTGATAGAAAATCAGCTTCCTTTGGACGAAAATGTAAAGAACGTGGCTATAGAACACTTGAAGAGACTTGGAAAAACCTCCAGAGAATATTTCCCAGCCATGTCACATAATAATAATTGGATTCGCAATTCTCTGGAAGAGAGAGCAGTTGTGAAATCCTCCACATTAAGCGTGAGTGAAAAAGAGCAGCTCCTTGAAATTTCCATTGATTTGAATTAAAGAAAAGCTATAAATCGTTGTCATTAATTGGTCTCTGGTATAGTTTAAAGGGATTTTTATTGTTAGATAATAAAGCTATTACAGCTTTGTTACCATTTTCTTCTACGTATTTGAGCGAGAAACATTTTCTTCATATGCCTATTTAAAAAAATAAATACAGAAACAGGTTAAATGCTGAAAATAACTTGAAACTTTATTTATTGTCTGTGGTTCCTGACTTTGAAGCTTTGTGCCATCCAAAGAAAGCACATTCTTCTCACTAAGTCCCGTGAAGATGTGAGTAGCTGTTAAAACACGTAAAAAGGTTTTGAAATTTAAATCGGCATGGAATGTTGTTATTAAAGGAGGATATTTCAGTTATATCAAAGCAGCAATTTCCAGTAAAACTTTAAAAAACATGTGAAATATAATAATATTGTGACATTAAATATAAGAAAATGTTACTACAGTACTTTGCTTATTTAATTTCAGTTTTAATTTTTTAAACTAATATATAATTATTTGAACTTTTACTTAAGTAGCTTCAATGTTATTCCATTATATTTGGTGAGGTATCCCAAAGTACCTACCGAGCTATAGTAGGTTAATTTAAAGGTATTAATAATTTTGATTACAATTAATAACTAAATTTAATAAAAATTAGGTATAGAATTAAATGAATGGCAATGGATATTTACTAGGGGGTTCTTGTAACTCAGATGTTTGCGAAAGAGGTTCACGAGTCAAGGAAGTTTGGGAACCACTGCTTTTAAGGCATTAGAAACCAGGAACACCGTTACAGAAAAATTGAGAAAAGAGAGTTAGATATCTTTGTCCACCAAAGAGTATAAGAATCAAAACCATTTTCAGAGATCTGAATTAAAAAGTATATATATTTGATTATAAATCAGAAACTATTGAATTTATTAAAATATATTTCAAATAAAAGATTTTTATCTTTAATAGTACTACAACTGTACAATTATAAGATATTTCCTATCTCAAATATTTGCGGAGACATTATTAAAATTGGAAAATTTCCCCTTTGTAAAGTTCTCTCAAAGTCATTTTCATGAGAAAACGTGAGTTGCTATTTTATTAATAATAATAAACAGTGTCCAAATATAAAATGTATTCAAAATCGTTAGAGTGAGTTTCTAGAAAATCGTTTTTTTTCTCCTTTAGTAACCATCCTTGAATTTATGGTTAGATATCTAATTCTAAAAATCCCTTGGGGAGAGCATTATATTTTAAGCATTGTGGCCTGACAGTGATTGATACTTTCTCGCCGACCAAGACGGCCGCCTTAAGATTTTCGTTTAAAAAGTTCAGTATTTAAAATTCTAATAATTGTCCTATTAAAAAAAATTGATCCCGTATTTTAAAATATTTATGTTTGTTCTTCAAATATGTATCGCTTTTTATCTTCCCACAAACTCTCGCGGCATACCTTTCGTGCCACATCGGTTAAAAAACGCTGGTCTAGTAGAACAATCACTATATAGTATCACTATGAAATCAAAGCTACTAGATAAAGTGTAATAATATATTCTTAGAGGGACACTTTTGGGGCAAAGGGTAAAATAGTGGATAATTTCCCTCCCCACTCTCCAAGATCACAACTAATTTTAATAAAATTTAAAACATAAAAATACGACTATAATATTGAGCACATAGATGTGTTGAATACGTGGGCTATATTTAAAGACCAGGCTTATGATTGGATATTCAAAAATATACCACTCTGAACATTAGAAGAACTCCTAATTCCCAATCACAAGAAAGTTAAGTAATAATTCTGTCGAAACATAGCCTTCTCTTCACCTTTTCAAATAAATTTTGTTTTTAGTGTAGGCCACCAGGGGCGGATCCAGATCATTTTCATAAGGAGGGTCATAATTAAAAATAACATAGTTACTTACAATGTTAGATTCCTGTTTAAAGCCATTTAATAATTTATCATTCAAATTTGATCTTATGTAAATTTTAAACCGTGGTCATCCTCCCTAATTTTTTAAAATCAGATAGTTTTTATTAACCATTTGGAGGGGCTCTCCTTCAACAATTTTTTGAAAAATGGTTCGCTCTAGAAGTTATGAGTAGTTTTCGATTTGATTTTTTTTTAAATAATTAGATTCTTTTACAAGCGATAGGGGAGGAAAAGTTTAGATGAGGTGTGTCAGCATTTGTGTGGAGGGAGAGTGGGAGCCTATTAAGTAAAAAAAAACCTCTTGGTACACCCTGATCTCCCCGTCATAGGCAGTCCAGTGTAACGCGAGTCACGTTTCTGACCAATTGGTGACTGACCTAGACTACAATTTAAATAACGTTAGAAGTAGGATATATCACAGGGCAAGGGTTAAATAACAAATGACACACGACTCCTGGCGGCAAGGTCTTGTTTTAGTTTTGAGGACGTGATAAGATGTAACAGTGTAGGGTTAAATAACAAATAACACACGACTCCTGGCGGCAAGGTCTTGTTTGAGTTTTGAGGACGTGATAAGATGTAACAGTGTAGGGTTAAATAACAAATAACACACGACTCCTGGCGGCAAGGTCCTGTTTGAGTTTTAAGCACGTGATAAGATGTAACAGTGTAGGGTTAAATAACAAATGACACACGACTCCTGGCGGCAAGGTCTTGTTTGAGTTTTGAGGACGTTATTAGGTGTAACAGGGTAAGAGTTAAATAACAAATTACACACGACTCCTGGCGGCAAGATCTTGTTTGCGTTTTGAGGAAGTGATAAGATCTAAGAGGGCAAGAGTTAAATAATTAATAAATAACACACGTCTCCTGGTGGCAAGGTCTAGGTGGTGGGCTAGATTTTATCCAAGTTGATTCGTCTGCCACATTAAATGTTACATAAAATATCTAATATGACAGCACACATGCTCATTCTCAGTTTTATGTGAACACAAAATAAGTATAAACAAATAAACCACAAATATTATTTGGAGCACTGTGGTGGAACAACTGAATCCTGTCAAGCACAGGCGCCACTAGGTCTTTTGAAGCCTCCCCAGTCTCATTTATTAAGGTGTAGGGTAGAAGTATTCTTTCATGTTTTAAATAATTTAATCTTAAAAACGAGCTATGTATGAAGCTATGTAGAAACGCTGTCACTTTGATCAACTGGAAGGTCGTTTTGTATTTTAAAAAATGTTCTAATTAATATGACAACCTTGAAAACCAACATTTAGCCCTGCTTTCTGGTGGGCCATTACTAACGCTGAAGAACAGGGGTAACTTGTTTTAGTAATTAAAAGTCCTTCTAAAGTATTAATTCTAAAAGTGGCATCCTGCTGAGGGCCAAGTAGGCTTCATTTAATTCTTTGATAAGATTTTATTTCTATTCAATGTCCGTTGCTACTGCTAAACTCGATAAACAGACATTTTAGAAAACATTCTAAAAATAATCTTTCGTAAGGAGTTTAGAGTATGTTATAACAACAAAGACTACAATAAGAAATGAATTGAATGTTAAAGGTTGAATAGACGAAAATGATGTAAATGTGTAGTCAGTTTAATAACAGAGATTGAGCAATATACTAAAGTAAACAAT
>CABFOV010000778.1:144227-158135 GCA_902141375.1 Timema poppense | reverse complement strand
TTTTTTTAAAGAAGATTTTATTAATGTTTTTCTCTTTTGTCCGACAAAATAAATATTACGGATTAAGTTGTGCTTTTCAAGTAGGCCTAACTAAGTAATTTTTGAATTTAACATATTATGCTTTGTTTATAAGGTGAAAGATTCGATCATCGAATCCAGTAAAGCACCGAATCCTTGAATCTCGAATACTTGTCAGGATTCGGTGGATTCGAGGATTCGAAGATTCGAGTGGCCCATCTCTAGTTAAAATACATTAGATAATCAGTGAAAGCTAAAAGGGGACAACCCAGGCTGTTGAACTGGAGGGTATATGAAAGTTGAAAGGGTATCTGGTGGTTAAACTGGAGTGTGAAAGTTTAAATAGGCTAACCTTAATTATTAAAATATGTTGGATGAGAGTTGAAATTGGCTAACTCTGCTTATTACTCCACAGATAAGCTGGCTGCTCTGTGGCCCTTCCTGGGCATCTGTGCTGAAGTGTTTGTACTGTGCGCCATCATCCTGATCTACGAGAAGAAACGCAACAAGACTGAGCTAGAGGAGAGCGACACAGACCAGAGCCCAGAGCAGTGAGTATTTCTCCACTATACCTAGACATCCCACAAAAACAATTCACTTATATTGAATAGGGCTCAACTGAACTAGTCGAAAGTCTAATTTAATAAATACTTGTCATTTTTATGATGTTACAATATGCTAAAGTACTCAATATTACTATGCTTTGTTCCCGCGTTGCGGTGCCATTTGAGACAAGGTGCTCGAATTCCCAGTTTATAGAGACATATTTTTGTCAGTAATCATCCGTCTCATAAAAATTATTTGTAATTTTTTATTTGTCCATGGCAGTCATTGGGTAATTAGAACATATGATCTCCTTCATCAACGTGGTGCTTTTCGAAGGGTTGCTGCGGAAAATCTAAAATACTGTATTTACCCGAATCCAAGACAACCTTGAATCTAAGATGACCCCCATTTTTTCAGTGCTTCTGTTAAGATTTTTTGTAAGTGGTATTTATTTTACCATGTATGAAGAAAATAATTATGGTAGACTTATTTTGTATTGTTAACAAATAGTTTCTTTTATTTACTATACACCAATGTTGACTTAAAATATAATTAGGGTTGCAAAATTGATAAGGAATTTATTTTTTTGTTGCAAATCTTGCTTTTGTATAAGAAGGTTAGCTTTGAAAAATTTCATAAAAACAATGAGAAGTTAATTTTTATTATGACAAATGATATTCGTTCGTGAAAATGCAAGTCTCATACATACTCTACTAGAGATGGGCGATCACTTGACTTTAATTTTTTCACCGATACCATATGATCACTGCTACTCCCAATGACTTGATCTCAAAATTATCGGTGATTCAGTTATCAGTGATCGGAGATACTCCATAATCGCATCGGATGGCAACAGCTACTCGAGCTACGGAGCTAGTATTGCTTCTTCTAGACACTCGAGTAAATACTCGCTTCGCGGCCCTAGTTATCCTTTTATTTTTTATTTTCTACCAGATAATTGAGAATCTACCTTATTGAGTGGCATGTCTTACGTGTTATTTCTATTTAAAACACTTGATCTTGTAGAGCTACTTTTTCAAAAACGGTATCAGATTGCTACGTAAAAATTACTTTGATGGCTTAAATGTTTCTTTCACATGCGTTTTCAATACAAAATATTTGTTGTTAAGAAGAAAATCGAAAAGCTTGCTTACTAAACAAATCACATTTCAGATTCTTTTTAAAAGTAAGCTATGAGAAAAAATCACTTATTCTTTTTTTCGGTGATCCTATCCCCAAAATTGCAAATAATCAATTAAAATAAGTAACAAAATTGAAGATATGTAACTAAACCTTAATATTTATTATGCTTTGATGATCCTAATCACCCTATAGTCTAATCTAAAGTTTATTTACTTCTATTATATGTATAATTAGTTAAAACTCAATTTCGGCATCACTAAAATTGTCTAGTAAACTATATATTGTTTGTTAAAAATCGATTCGACTTTTCTCATCACGTCTTACTTGACAAGCGCTAGCCATTTAGGCAAACTTAAATATGGAACAATTGGATAGTTCATTATTTGTTTTTAAATCTATTTTGATTATTGTGAATGGCCGAATTTTTAATATCGTAGTGAAGTATTTGGAAAAGTGATCAAAAACAGTACAACAAAATAAAATTCAACTCTATTATGCCCATCGTTAGCCCCAACCCATTTTAGAAGCTAACTGTATTTAATACTAAAGAGTAGTATCAAAGATTTTTAGCATATAGTATCGATTATTTATATTATATACTTTCTGTATATCATTTTGAAAGTGAAAGTGACACATTTTATAAGCTAGTATGTTAATTGTAGAGTCCAATCACTAATGTTAGTATTTAGGGGAGTAGGATATGTATGAGATTCGGATTTTCACTAAAGATTATCATTTGTCATAATAAAAATTAACTTATCATTTTTTTTATGAAACTTTTTCAAAGTTAACCTTCTTATGCAAATCAATATTTGCTACAAAAAATAAATTCCTTATCAAATTTGTAACCCTAATTTGATTTTAAGTCAAAATAGGTGTTTTTTAAATAAAAACCTTTGTTAACATTACAAAATAAGTCTACCAAAATTACCCGCCTTGGTGACGTAGTTGGCTAACGCGCTTGTCGTGTTGAGCTCGACTGCTGAGGACGGGTAGATCGAAGTTCGAATCTCGGTTGGGTGAACTGGGGGGTGGGGGGTTACTAAATGGTTTTCCACTCTCCCTCCACGTAAATGCGGGTTCACTTCCTCTAATTCAACTGTCCCAATTCCTAATCTATTAGATTAATTAGTATTTAAATCGTATAACCCAAACGGGTAGTAAGACGCGATGCTAAATATAATAATTATTATTATCTACCATAATTATTATTTTCTTCATTCGTGATAAAAAATAAACACCACTTACAAAAAAATTATTCAGAACCAATGAAAAACTGGCGGTCGTCTTGGATTTGGGTAGATACGAATAGGGACTGGCTGTATACAAAATTTTATTACTAGTATCATTCATACCTCTGCCACTTTCATATAATACAACAATAAATGTAATAAAATAATACAACAGTAATAAATGAAAAAATAAGTTCCTGACCTCCTTTAAATGTTTTAGCTTTGACACCCCTTAAATGTTATCCAGGCTTGACACCCCTTAAATGTTATCTAGACTTGACACCCCTTGCAATCTCTATTTTGTTTGGGTACACCTCCTTGTAGAGATGTGTTAATACTAGTGTAACCGTTACTTTGAACGTAGTCTTGCTGTGGAGCATTTTGGAACAGGCACAGCTGGCCATTCCTTACATTCCCTTTTCTATGTTCTTTACCAGTACCGGTAAGGAATTCTCTTCTCACTCCCTACCACGCACCCACCAGTGTACACTCTCTCTCTCTCTTTACTTCTACCTTTCACTCTGCAGCTCCTGACTAGTAACTATGTTTGACAATGTCAGTACAGATACTAACGTTCCTAAACAGTTCAAGTTCCACGAGTATCGATAACAGAATTGCCATTCACATATTTTCCTTATCGATACTCTCAGCTTTAGATGGAGCAGGTACAAAGCAATATCACACCACGCGGCTGGGCTGGATAGCTCCAGACACTGCTCATGGGAATGGAGGGGGGTGACATCATACATTTAAACTGATTCAGCAGTAATAAATACTTTTCCTTTATTATTGTGATTTGTATTTCCACTTAGCTGACAGTGATTTACAATTTAGGTTAAATTTAGAAGATGATTAAAAATTTAAATCTTAAACTATTTATTAGTGATATCAAACAAATAGTTTATAATAAACTCGTTTGGCTATTATTTTTTTATTTTCTACATTAAACAAATAATTAATACTAATACTTGGTATTTAAACCTGCGACTGGCCTGCTGATAATGAGGAGATCGAGGTTCGAATCCCGGCCGCATTTACTGAAGGTGGTTCTATCCAAATTGTTTTCCAAAGTCCTTCCACACAAATGTGGGTAGATTACCTCTAATCAAAAATGATTTATTCTTCGTCCCTACCTCATGTATCACTCCCTTTATTATATACTGTGGTCAAATATTGATTGTGCAACATCTACAAGATAATACAAAAATCTTCCACTTCCTTCAAAATATATAATAATATCATTATTATTACTATTATTAATATACTGTGGTGGACGACTGCAATATTAACCAAGTATAGTAATAACAAGTAAGTACCAGCTCCTCCAAGTTACCGGTACTGTTTCACTACTAAGTCCAGATACTAGAGTTTGAGCACTGTCTGGCTGTAACGATAGTGGAACAGTACCAGTAACCTCCAATATTGTAACTGGACCGGTTTGCAACAGGTACTCCAAGTATCGGTATCGACACATCTCTACCTCTCTGTCTGGCTAACACTTGACAGACTGACATGCTACTCAAATTGTTGACCTTGCATTAAAGCCCTCCCTCTTCATTTTCACCCTCCACAAAATATGAAAATATGGTAGAGTGGCTATTTCTATCCTTCTCTAAATGTTTCATTGCGAGCACTTTCACATCTTGTAGAAGGAACAAGCATGAAACACGTAGGTCCTAACTGTTTGTCTCTCCACCAGCGGTATGATAACCCCCTCCCCCTTCTTCCAACCCTTAGAGGGGTCAAGAGCTCTTGTTTCTAACATCAGTATTCCCGTGTTTGTACTTATCTAAGTGTCATCATTAGACTAAAACCTAGGTCAGCGTATTTATCAATATCAATTGAGTTCCTTAGAGAGGTAAGCATTACTTCTTTGTCCAATGGAAGCAGTGTAAAGTGTGAACGGTGTTCTTCTTTTCATTGTAAAAGCCATATTGTGTTGGTTCCCTTTTATATATTACTATTCACCTCTTCCGTACCTTTCACCAATATACAGTAGTGTTTCGAAAACTCGGCCTAATGTGGACTGAGATGGTGTCGAGTGCAGTACAGTACTATATACACCATTCAAGGTATGAATTACTCTCTGAAAGGTCTTTTTTCCTACCAATATCCTACTATATAATAGATTTCTGATAGGGAAAAGGGCCTTTCAGAAATCAATTCCTCCCATGAACAGACTTTACATATAATATTGTATTGATTCAAATAACATGTTGAGTTGTAAAACTAACAAACACAGCACAACTGTTCCACTCGAGTTACACAAACAAACTGAGAGGTTATACAGTTGAATGACCTTTGATTGCGGTGACTGGCAAACAACTGTGTGCATGTGCGTGTGTCGAGCTATCGAGTTTCTGAGACTCTGCTGTAATACAATTACCTCGTAGGGCAAAAATAGATTTTTCTTATAGAAATATTAATATTTTAAATTTTGAATTGAATAAGATCCTAGCTAGATTCCAATTAACAGCCTTATGTGATTCACACTCTTTAAACATAGTTTATTTCTAATAATTTTTGTTTGTTTGCCCCCCACCAGGAAGAACACCCCAGACCACGGCAAGGAGTCTGTCAGACAAAGGAAGTGAGAGGAGGAGTTTGTTACATTTTCTGCTGGCTTCTTGTTGAATTTATAAAGTTATATCTATAGAATCTATGTACTGTTTTATCCCTCTGGTGTGGAGCTAGTTAAACTGGGAACACCACTCTCCGACACCAGACGACAGAAATCTAGTATTTGTAGTTTATTTTTACAATAGGGGTGTGGAAAGTCACTCTTTTAATTTGAACCAAAGTCAAATCAAATAATCTGAATTATTATTTAAGTTTGAATATTAAAAGTAAAAAATCATGTGGCATATAACAAGGTATCAAATATAATTTACAGAGCTATGTAGCAAACATTATTAACATATTATTTCAAACTAAGATGATATATTAAGTTATTTTCACAATATATAATCTAAGTATTTTAGATTTTTGTCATATGAACATTAATTTATAATGTACATAACACCACAAAATGACAAAAATTTAACATAAACGCGTATTTTAACTTAAAAGCTTTTTTTAACTTTCAAATTTAAATTTTACTTTCGAATTGAAGTTGAAGCTGATGAATATTCAAAGCTAATTGCACACCCCTATTTTTCAAATATGTCCTTTTTAGAAGTGAGCACCTGTCATTGAGTATTCACAGTGTGCAATTGAAAGTAAACTTCACTCGAGATCGCTATCATCGGTGAGCGTTGCTGCCGTATTGCAACAGTGTGTGATAAGTCACTTGATTCAGTTTCAATAGTTTACTGAACTGGCTAAGTGTAGTAAAAATAATGAAATCTAATGACTAGAAATTTATCTTAAGACATGAAATTTGAGACAAGCATAATTGAACCAATTAATAACATCCAGAAAGTGATCTGGAAGCTTGAGAACCTAACATAAACCAGTGATATCTTCCTTTGTTATATCTTCTCTTGCTATAACTCGGTTTAATATTTCTTGTCCATGTCCCTTATTTGTAATAAAATAATTAAAGTTAATTGTGCAATAGTGTTTTAAATGGTGTTACTTATGGTAAAGATACTAACAAGTGAACAAACCAAATTGATTTAAAGAAAATACTGAAAATTATGTTTCACAAGATAAGATTAAATCTCATTAGGTAATCTTACCATATTAAATATTGTGGTATAGAGCACTAGTCTAAATCATGGTTTAAATTAGGAGGGATAGCCAGCACACTTACCTAGGTGATACCGGAGTAGAAATTGTTTAGATATAACACTAAAAAACAAACAAACACATTTTTAAGGACAAGCTTTCACTGTCACAGACAGCTTCATCAGTCTACTCTCCTGACCTGATGAAGCTGTCTGTGACAGTGAAAGCTTGTCCTTAAAAATGTGTTTTTTAGTGTTATATCTAAACAATTTCTACTCTGGTATCACCTAGGTAAGTGTGCTGGCTATCCCTCCTAATTTAAACCATATTAAATATTGTAATTTTTTTTATTTAACATCACATTTTAGAATCCATTTCAAAATTAATTTATAATCAAATTAAATGTTAAAGGTATCTTATTGGTTGAATCCCTTAAAACCACATTAATAAACATTGAAAGGATGTTACAAACAAGACCTACACTTGCAGAAAACTGTAGGCCCAACATTTCACAATTCAAACACATCTTTGTAATTTGGAAAAGGGACCCAATGGGGCCTGAAATTTACTTTGTGTTTTAAATATGAACCTTTTTACTCTCCTTAAAATGTTTATTAAATCCAGAAGGTTTTTTTTTCTCAATTTAGAAGCACAGATTTATTTTTTTACCATTTTTACGTTTGCCAAATCGACTACGCTACTGGTTTACCAGCTTTTGAGAAATCATTGAAATATTACATGTTATTGTGTAGTGAAACTTGAAATTACGTTTTCAATAAAACAAGACTCAATAAAGTATGATGATGCTGCTACTTTTTGTCATATTCTCAAGTCTTAGTTCTCCTTTTGATGTTATTTTCCTCTATAAAATACTCATAGGTTGATTTTGGTAGATTTACTTTTTATATATAGATATATTTTCCATGAATTGGTTCTTCTGAATTATTGACTTACAGCATGAAATCCAAGAACTTAAGTACTTTGTTAATCTTAATGATAAGTTTAAAAATAATGTTGTATTAACATTCATCTTGAAGAAACACATTGGTATTTGAATATGTTTTGTCAGGTTTTGCGACTTTTGTCTTTTGAAATTTTTAACTCTATTGCTTATGCCGGGATCATGATCAACTTAACTTGAACTTAATCTAACGTTCACTAAAGGTTCATCTAACTTAAGAAAACAGATGTGTGCGCACGATTCACGTAATTTAATGTAACAACTCGAGCCAAACATCTGCATTCTCGAGTATGATCTGTGATTTTTACTATTTTAGAGTGATGATCTGTGAATGTTTACAGTTTTCAATCAATATAATAAATACCTATTATTAAACTTTTTTGATAAATTTAGCTTTCCTATTTCAGAATATGATATCTAGATGGAGTAATCCTCACTAAAATGCATAATAATAGCTTTGACTATTTGATTATTTCCTATTTTAGTTTAATTAACTTGTTTCAATGTCTGATCATTAAAACTTTAGCTAAAGATTAAACCTTGGTCATAAAACCAACAAATGAATTATTAAATATACCTGTAGACATCATTCGCATAATGATTGGCTGGCTAGATCATGTGATACCCTTCAAGTAACGTTCACTTAACGTGAAAGACCTTTCAGGATATCTATTACGTTAAGTTAACTGCATCATGATTACTTCCATTTAAAACACAAGATCCTTTAAGTTAAGTTACGTTAAGTTGATCGTGATCCCAGCATTAGTCTTAATATGGCTGCCAATTGTGTTACTGCCCATTATAGTTTACATAAAATTATTTTATTAGTATTTTGTGATCACCCTACCCTCCAATTATGTCTTAGAGTTTGTCTATGTGACTTTTCTTTGGTTTATTAATCATTTCTAGTTATTTTTATTGTATTGTTTGTAGATTTTAAATATTTTTGTATTAGGTTTTGCAAAATAAATTTTCATAATTTTATTTATTTATAAGTTAAAATTAAAGGTGTGTCTTTTTGAAACACTTAAACACAATCATTCAAAATATAATGTACATGTTTTTATCTTTAAAAATGTTATTCATTTTGTATAATTAGCTTCTACATTTATTTGTTGAAGCTTGTTATAATCTAAGTTACCGTATTGGCACTTTTTTGTAAATCACTGTAATTTTTAAACCTTCAAATAACTTGTAAAATAATGAAAAATCATTTGTCGTCCTTTCTTTGTGTGTTGACCCAAGTCCATAAATAACTCGTTAGTATTTTTTCACAATTGTAAATATTACTAATTCTACTTTCATGTATTTATACACCAAAATATTGATTGGTGTTGTTTATTAGGGGGATGCGAAGGTAAATTTTCGATTCGAAGCAAAGTTGAATTCAAGTTTCTTTTTTTATGTCTAAAGTTAAAAAAAAACTACAATATATTATGCTTATAAAATAGCAAAGTCGAAGTTTACAAATATTCAAAGTGAAGTTGAAGCTTCGCACACCCCTTTTGTTTATAAATATTTTGTGTGTGTGTGTTACTATCTTTAGAGTAAAGAGAAACCTTTGTTTAGTAAGGTCAAGTAATTGATTTACTTTTTGGAAATGCCAAATTGTTAAAAGCATATTTCTCAATTATTATCTGTAAATTAAGAAATAAAACATTACTTCTATATATATATATTAATTTTTTCAACTCAATGGTTCAGCAATTTTTTTATACGATGAACATCGGGTAAAGGTATAGTACAGTTATTGTGGGATGTGTTAGTCAATTTTAGATTGAAAAATGACACCAGGACATGGGAATCAAATCCAAGACGTTGCACTTTCGGTTCCTGTGTCCCAAGTTTCAAATGATATTAAGATGCGGTTATAACCATAGTTAACAAAGATAACGGTTTGGCTATTTAATCCATCACAATATCAATGTGTTCTACACATTGTGTAGCTCTTAGGTCTTCCGCTACCATTACGTGTGGGACACACTAAGGGTTAAAGATACTCACCACTAATTAAGGTTATTGGGAATAGAGCACTAAGCTAAATCATGGTTTGAATTAGGAGGAATAGCCGGCACACTTACCTTGTTGATACTGGAGTGGAAATTGTTTAGATAGAACACTAAAAACACACTAACATTTTAATGACAAGCTTTCACTGTAACTAACAACTCCATCAGGTCAAGGTTGAGTTGCAAGGTTGACTGTTCAACCAAGAGCATCAGTCTACTCTCTTGACCTGATGAAGTTGTCAGTGACAGTGAAAGCTTGTCATTAAAATGTGTTTGTGTGTGTTTAGTGTTATATCTAAACAATTTCCTACTCCAGTATTAACAAGGTATCCCTCCTAATTCAAACCATCAATGATTTAAAAAACTTAAAAATTTTGATTTGGTATTTGTTGTTTATCTCCTAAGCTGCTTATTGACAGAAAAAAATAGATGGGCTACCAATTACAAGTGTAATGTATTGTATACCATGAGCTTCCCACACTGTCGACTAACTTGAAAGTTTATGGCCTTGAGAACGTAAACTCGCCATTGAAACCCATACTGAAACACCTCCATCAAATCTCTGATCTGACACCCAACCTCCTTTAAAAATATTGTAACATTACCCTCCAATCGACTTCTCAGCCTACCAAGGTGTCTTTATATGTTCAGGTGCCCCAACTAAAATGTTATCGTCCATATGCATCGCATGACCACCTCACCTCAGCCTGAATGTGTTGATTATTCTTAAACTGTTTGGGAATGCATACAAACTATACCATTTCATTCCAAAAGTAACTAATTTACTAAAATGTATTGATACAAATCTTAAAACCATGCAATATTTGAGCACCTAAAAAGTTAATCAAATACTATGAAAAAAATAATTGTATATTATTATGAACTTTTGTAATATGTGGAGAAGAATTGAAAAGATTAGGGTGACAAATTAAGTCTTAAGAAGAGAACCATTTTGGATGTGATACTTATATACAAAGCATACTGGATCGGACACATTAAATAGAGGAACTCATAAATAGAGGAGGAAGGAGGATGATTCAAATATTATATTAATTATTATTATTGGAATAATAACCTGAGAGCTGAAGGAGGAGGCAGAGGACAGGGAACATGGCAATCTAAGTTCACTGGACATTTCTTGAGATAAAACATCTAATAATAATAATAATAAAATAGTGTTGCTTTAGTGCCAATATGTTGGCTATTAGTAGCTTAAGCTAACAAATAATATAAAGGAATTAGATTTTAATAAAAGTGAATACTAAGAAAAGTTACTGTATGCATTGAGATTAATCAAAAACTACAATAACAGAGGAAGAAAATGGTTGTGGTGCGCGCGCCTAAGCGAGGTTAAGTGCAAGCCAACATGTCCATTTGGGAGTGTTTATTGTTACACCACTTTTGAAAGCCAGTGTTCTATTTAAACAAAAAATTAACAAAATAGTTAACATCTTTTTCTGCTTTGGCAGCAGACCTAATTTCACAAAAAGTGTGTTTAAAAGATTTCCCCCCATTATAATCATTTAGGGGCCTGCATAGTCCACTTCTTTGGTTCAAAGCGAAGTCGAGTTGATTATGGGAAATATTCTCGAGTTTTGGATATCTTTGTTTTTAATTTAGAATAAAAATGTTGGCATAAAATCAAATATTACATATTTTTTTTCTTAACACTAATATTTGTAGCCTATTACCAACATATAAATGTTATATTCACATTACCTTTATATTAAAACACTTTTATGCACACAGCCTGAGTGAGTAGTAAAAAAACTAACATGTATTTGCTTTAGTATCATTAGATCTACCCAGCATGGTGTTTCACTAACCTTCCACACATAAGATAACATTAACAAAATACAAGAGTTAATGGACGTTCAAGAACAAGAGCAATGTTATATAAAAATATGTTTGAAAATAAATAAAAAATTATTATTTATTTTAATCTACACTTTCAAGAAGAATAAAATTCATCTTCAGTTGGTACCGATCAAGGCGTTTAGAGGTTATGGCAGTCATGAAATTCAAATTTTTAAAGGAAATTTTCCCAATTCCACCAAGAAAATAAAGCAAAACTTGTTCTAAAACTAAAATGATATAAATATATTTTATTTCTTGAGGTAATTTCAGTTTTCTTTTATCTTATGTAAAATATAAGTGTAATATAACATTAGGCTTTGAATAGCTGCCGGAGCCAAACATAGGTCCGAATCAAATATAAAGTACACCAAGATTCGATTCGACTTTGAATTTTTTGAAATTTCGCACACCCCTAGAATTATTTATCTCTATTAGGAGTGGGTTCTTCAAATCCCTAAGTCATGAAGTATCTTTTAAGATTCAAATATCAAAATAAAAATCACATTCTAGAATTGAAATTTGTTTAAATCTTTTTTTCCTCATCATGTCTTAATAACTGTTTGGGTTATGTACATACATTTGCACAAAAAATAGTTTGGGGAACCATTAAGGAGAAAAAATCACTCTCGGTTCACCCGACTGAGATTCTAAACCTTATCTCCCTGTCATTGACAGTCCATTCTATTGTGAGAGTGATGCCTTAGACCATTTGACCATTGACGAAGGTAATGTTTTACTATATTATATAGCAAAATCAGAATCTAAAAACCACGCCAATGTTGGAAACCAAATGTCTTATGTTAACCAAGTTATTAACATTCGGGCCAGACCCAAATATATTTTTTAAAAGTTCTTTTCACCTGCTTCGGTGACTGCATGCTCTAAGGCGTCACTCTAATGTTAGACTAAAATACCGATGACAGGGAGATTAGGGTTCAAATCTCAGTCGAGTGCACAGAGGGTTTTCATAAAATGGTTTTCCACTCTCCACACAAATGTGGGCACACATGCTCTAAATTCAATGTTCCACATCCCTAACTCGGTAAATTCAGTACATATGCGTATAACCTGTAATAAAAAAATATATTTTCAACAATATTATAATTCATATTTATTTACTAAAAACTTATTATTTTAAAATTATTGAGTATACATTGGTTTAACTACAAATAAACTAGGCAATAAGAGGCATTAAGACATTTGCAGAGCAGGTTTTTTGAGCTTGAATTAAAGCAAATATTAATTGTGAATTTCGACTAGTTATCAAATTATATCTTAGTTAAATAGTCTAAAATAATTATGTTAAATAAAAAGAATTGGCACTATAAAATGTTTGATTTAAGTTGTGGCCCTAAGTCCCTGTGAGCAATCGTGTTTAAATGTAAGTTCTTAAAAGTGTTCATGCAACACTAGTTAACCTTGTCAAAGTTGTGACTATAAACTACTTCAATATAATATATCTTCAGTCCTCAAAGTTGACACATTTGCTATGTATTATCCAGGGTGTAATTATAGGTTATATCAAGATTTCATAAAGGCTTTTTTTAGGAAAAAAATGTGATTTATTTTGAGCCAGACTGCCGAGACTGTTCGAATCTCGGTCGAGTGAACTTGGGGTGGTTTTTCCTAAATCGTTTTTCACTCTTCCGCCACACAAATGTAAGTTCACTTCCTCTAAATTAAGCTTTACCAATTCCTAACCCATTATCGTAATTAGTACTTAAGCGTATAACCCGAACTGATAGTAAGATGTGTTGCTATATTTTATTATTTTTGTGGCTTATTCTACATTCGATTATGTAATAATTAATAAGCATTTATTTTGCCTCACAAGAATAGTTATTAAAACATTTTAACATTTCTAAGCACATTGTGGAATTTGTAAGGGCCTAATTGATATTGATATTATTGAAGCTTCGCAGACCCCTAAGAGCTATATTTCATCTTGTGGTTTTAGAGAAAATCTGAAGATAGGAAAAATAAAATTACAATGCAACCCAAGACAAAATATGTTTGAGCCATGCTAGTTGTTGCGGAAAAGTGACTTGGTTTAGTTAAGGGCGAGACAATAAAGCTCATTCAAATGACAACAATTCTTAGGGGTCATTCATAAACCATCTAACCCCTTTTTCTAAGAATTCCCCCCTCCCTCCCCACGATGTAACTCTAAATAGACATTAAGCCCAACCCCTCCAGGCTTTGCTATCTAAATTTTCACATTAAGAGTAAATATAATTCTTTCACAAGGAAGTGTATATGACATTAAAAGAGGAACTAAGATTTAATAAATCGATAAGTTCTTTTTAAGTTCTAAACATATTTTACTACAATACTTTATTATGTTTATTTATGGTGTAACTGCATATATAGACGACAATTCTTAAATTTAACAACTTTTTAAAATTAAGAGTCAACATTGGAATTTAAGTATACAATCTGTGTTATGTAACATTGTGATGTACCTCCCCTCCAT
>CABFOV010000778.1:127545-144106 GCA_902141375.1 Timema poppense | reverse complement strand
CCCCCCCCCATGTAACACTATACACATTAGAAATACTCACCCCTAATTAACGTTATCTGATTTATGGATGAACCCATAAATAAATAAAATAAATGTTTGAACAAGAATATATTTTAAAAAATTCATTATTGTTTCCAGCTTGTGGTCTAGGTCAGTTTTTTATTCACGCCATATATTTTCGGTTAATGACTTGCTAGGCTTGTCATATAATATACTAAGGACAAATAATGTTATATTTAGTTACATTGCTCACCAAACTAGTTATCTGAAGAGCCTTGTAAAATGCATACAGACAGTACAGTATTTTGTGAACTGATAAGTTGTTCAGTTTAGTCCAATGTGTTGGTTGTGTGATGCCAGATCTGGAGCCGCTTATAACTCCGCCACTTAAGAGCATGCCAGATAAACAAGAGTATACTGCACACCTTTATTAATATCTGTAAATTTAATTCTGCCATTGTAATATCTTTAATAGTCTAATATTTTAAAACTATACATTCTTCCTAGTAGAGTTTCAACCATAAGTGTGTGCCATAATATTTTATTAAAATATTTAACCTTGAACTACTTTTTTAAATTTATTGATGTATATAAATATGTTAAGGTTGAGTTAATTTATTTTTGATCAGATAAAAGTTCAACAATCAACATCTAACGTGTATGATGGCTACTTGAACTTGTGCACGTGTTATCTGCATATATTTATACATGTGGACCTCAACTCCCAGCTGTACCATACTTGGTCACTGTCTATCCACTTTATACAGTTCAGTTATAATAACAATGTAAGATACTTAAAATATGCCTGTATTATAGATTTGAATTATTACATTGATGAATTTACAGTTTTCATAACTTGAGTATTGTATTGAATAAATCTAATGAAGTTATAATAATTGTGTGTTTTATTAGTCACTTGTTGACATAATTTCCCATATATTACAGTTTTTAAATACCTAATAATGTTCACAGCATTAGTGGTATACCAAAAATAAATCAAGGAAGGCTTTGTATTTAAGTATTAAAATATATTTCTGTGCCTTTTTTTTCAGCTGAAAATCTAGGAGTCACTTTTAATGTATGCAAGCCTAATGGTGTTGCATTTAAACACCTTTGCTTTAAATATAGTTCTATTTCATATGTTTTTAGTTTGTAATGTTGATAAACCCAATGAGTAGTAAAGACATTTATTAAGATTATTTAATGTTTTGAGGGAGGAAAATGTCCAGCTTTTTCCCTTGGGTGTAACACGGTAGAGGCTTACAAATACTGAGTATATAAATATATATTAAATGTGTACTAACTCAATCAATTTATGGCAAGAGGAGCTAACAAGTTCATTGTTGCACTTACAAAATTATGCCACCTATATCTATCTTGAGCTAGTTCTATCCAGTCCACCTCATTACACCCTATCTTGAGCTAGTTCTATCCAGTCCACCTCATTACACCCTATCTTGAGCTAGTTCCATTCAGTCCACCTCATTACACCCATATCTTGAGCTATCTCTATCCAGTCCACCTCATTACACCCTATCTTGAGCTAGTTATATCCAGTCCACCTCATTACACCCTATCTTGAGCTAGTTCTATCCAGTCCACCTCATTACACCCTATCTTGAGCTAGTTCTATCCAGTCCACCTCATTACACCCTATCTCTATCTTGAGCTAGTTCTATCCAGTCCACCTCATTACACCCTATCCCTATCTTGAGCTAGTTCTATCCAGTCCACCTCATTACACCCTATCCCTATCTTGAGCTAGTTCTATCCAGTCCACCTCATTACACCCTATCCCTATCTTGAGCTAGTTCTATCCAGTCCACCTCATTACACCCTATCCCTATCTTGAGCTAGTTCTATCCAGTCCACCTCATTACACCCTATCCCTATCTTGAGCTAGTTCTATCCAGTCCACCTCATTACACCCTATCCCTATCTTGAGCTAGTTCTATCCAGTCCACCTCATTACACCCTATCCCTATCTTGAGCTAGTTCTATCCAGTCCACCTCATTACACCCTATCCCTATCTTGAGCTAGTTCTATCCAGTCCACCTCATTACACCCTATCCCTATCTTGAGCTAGTTCTATCCAGTCCACCTCATTACACCCTATCCCTATCTTGAGCTAGTTCTATCCAGTCCACCTCATTACACCCTATCCCTATCTTGAGCTAGTTCTATCCAGTCCACCTCATTACACCCTATCCCTATCTTGAGCTAGTTCTATCCAGTCCACCTCATTACACCCTATCCCTATCTTGAGCTAGTTCTATCCAGTCCACCTCATTACACCCTATCCCTATCTTGAGCTAGTTCTATCCAGTCCACCTCATTACACCCTATCCCTATCTTGAGCTAGTTCTATCCAGTCCACCTCATTACACCCTATCCCTATCTTGAGCTAGTTCTATCCAGTCCACCTCATTACACCCTATCCCTATCTTGAGCTAGTTCTATCCAGTCCACCTCATTACACCCTATCCCTATCTTGAGCTAGTTCTATCCAGTCCACCTCATTACACCCTATCCCTATCTTGAGCTAGTTCTATCCAGTCCACCTCATTACACCCTATCCCTATCTTGAGCTAGTTCTATCCAGTCCACCTCATTACACCCTATCTTGAGCTATCTCTATCCAGTCCACCTCATTACACCCTATCTTGAGCTATCTCTATCTAGTCCACCTCATTACACCTGGTATCTTTCAGGTCCATACCCTCCCATCTTCATCAAGGTCTTTCCATCAGGTTTGCCAGTCAATACCTTGAATGCGGTTCTTGTTTCTTCCATTCACGCTGAATACCCTTGCTCACCTATGTAACCTTTTCCATTCTCTTTTGTACAAATATCTTCTTAAGCACCATGTTTTTGATATCTTGAATTTCTTTTCGTCATGTAAGTAATATATCGCTATAAGGAAAAGCTCTTTTTTCTTTATGAGGTAATTGTATTATATTGTGTATTTTCTTTTAAATGTTTCTATCCAACTTTCCTTTTATTTTTTCTAAAGATAATAAATTTATCGGTATGTAAGATAAAGAGACCATGTTCCACAACCATAAAGAACACAACTGGTGAAACTATTGTTGTAAACTCTGTGTTAAGTATTTCCTGACCATCCTTTTTCTAATTTCCACTTTAATATAGCTATTGCTAATTAAAACTGTTCTTAAATATTTTAACTCACTAGCCCTACCTACCAAATTAGATGGATTTGATAAAGATTTTTTTTTTATCATTGTTAAATTCTCTTTTAGGTTGAACAAACACAGTAATTACGCTACTGGAGGGGGAAGTGTGGGAAACCATTTATATGAAAAAAAACTTACCAGAATTCGACCCCCTAGCTATTCGCCATCCACATTGCGAGAGTTACCCTTTAGACCAACGATTTTCAAACTGTTCTTTGAGGAACCCTTGCGCTCCTGCATATGTTTCTCATGCTCAAAGAGACAATTTTATAATCTTTGTTTTTCACAATATATATAATAGTATCATTAATTAGTGTTGCCAATTATTTTAAAATCTTAATAAAGGACATTTGCCAAAGGCACAGTCAAAAAATGTTATTTTTTCTGTTTGTTTTATAGTGTTATATTTGTAAAATTTAACTTTCAATGTAAAATGTTAATATTTGTGTGAAAATCATTATGAAGGCTCCATCCTGCATTATCTTTTGTGCAAGGGCTCTTTTGGTCTAGAAAGTTTGAGAACCCATGCCTTAGATAAGGGGTCCGCAACCCTACGCCTGCGAGCACCATGACACCCGCCGAGTCTTTTACCTCTGCCTGCCACTTTTTGACCACAGCTGAAATGTTCTTGACTAATAATTTTAATCTGTCACTTTTCCGACAAAAATCAAGTTTGTGCTTATCTCCAGGTATGCTGTTCTCAAGAAGTTGGTGATTGAAGAAAGTCCCCCTCTTACCAATCACTCCCTCTCATTCCTCTTTATTTGCCGGACATAGTGTACTTTTACTCGGAACCACCTTAGTTTCAAGCTGAATGGTTTTGCTTTTTCCTAATCTCAAAGACCTACCCCCTTCCATAATTCTCTTTACACTCACTAATATCATACTAATACTTCTTATTTCCTTTGTAAATATCTTGAAATGGGTCTACCCAGATTTGTTGCCTGAATAAACACAGAATTGATTATATATTTTTTAAATGTATCCAAGTACCAAAATGGTGGTGAGTATTTAAATAGTTTGATGTATCTTTACTTTGGTCTTGTTAAAACTGTAAATAAAGCAGTAAAATTAATAATAAAAATACTATTTTCATAAATAATAAATAAAATATAACACACTCAAAAATGAATAAACACAGACCCTGTTTTAGAAATTTAAAATAAAGACTTTCCTTGACAGTCAAACATACCATTTTCTTTGAACAATCACAAAATTCCCTTTCATTTCTAAGCTTTACAATGTTTTACCTAACTTTGGCCAACCTGACCCGAAATTCAACTCTTGTAAAATGGAACAATTTTAGGATACATAATACAGCAAGATAGTTTTTTTTAATTAATATTTTATGCTATGAGCCTTGCATAGTAACAGCAATCAATTTCAAGTTTTTTGGTTTAACTATTTTAATAATAAATGCATATAAATTAGAAATGGAAGGAAGTAATATTGATTCATATGTATTTTTGTAAAGATTAGTACTTAATTGATGATTTTTCTACCATATAAAAATTTCTAATAGTTTACCAAATCATAGACTTTTTATAAAAAATACTGATACTAGGCCCTATGTATTTTTTAACTGTAGCCCAATAAAGAAAAGGTATATCCACCCCATTTTAAAACTTATTACTGGTATAACTTTGTGATGTGTAAATATTATGCTCATTTTATTTGTCTTGAGAAACTAAATAAATATATAATTTTTCATTCACGATCTCAGAGTGTTTGTTCAATTCCTTAAAAGTATTCTACCTCATACTCTATCCTTAAATTAATCAATATTGCATAAAGTCCAATTATTAAGCTACATGTATATGTAGAGAAAGAAAAGTTAATCTTTACTAATTGACTCATAATATTTTATTTAAATAATAGGCCTAAAAGGATATTATCAAGGTCTTGTTAAGTACCTGAATCAAATATAATAACTTTAATTATCATCTTAGGGATGTAAAAAAACCTGGCACATTTGAACTTTTGGGGGAAATCTATTGGAGAGGGGTGGCATGGGAGGGGAACTAAAAATACACTACCAGAATAAAAGGTCTGAAATTTGTCCATTGGAGTTTTTTTTAATGGCATATTTTGTACATCCTATAATATCTTAATTTATGTGATGTAGGAAATGTATTCTTACCCGTTACATTGCCTCGCCTGTTACATTGTCTTTGGCCCATCGGATGCAAGCAAAGGCATCTTCAGATTAGAGGAAGTATACTACAGAAACAGTGGAATCATTCTCTTTTATAATCTAGTTCTCACTATCATTTCATCACCTGTCATCGTCGAATCATTAAGTTCAGGAATATCTGCAAATAACTCTTTGATTTCATTGTATGTCAATGCCATGTTCTAGGTATATATAGCAACCAGCTATGAGCAAATTATCTATGTTACGATTATATTTCTGAACGGTCAACATTTAGCCAAAAAAATTGTTGAAACACTAAAAATAAGCCATAGTTAATACTCGAGATGTAATGAGGACGTATAACATGATGGACTACAAAGGCCCAACGTGAGAAGAGTACACATATCAGTTTACTGATTTCACTATGCTAGCGGACATTTGATTCTCTATCTCCCATTGGCCTGCTGCACAAAATGCTTGCCGCTGGACTTTCTCCTCGCCTTACTTACCTCTTTCAATCCTTTCCGTCAATCTGGAAGTTTTAGGTTTCTCAGAACGCTGCAATAGCTTCCTCTTGTACAATCCTTACTGGTGTACCCCAGGGTTATCTCCTTTCCCCTCTTCTCAATTCTATGTTTTGTCCATGATATCCCTACTTTCCCAGGTTGCAGTGTGTCCCTTCAAACGGATGACGCAGTGCTCATGGCTCAGTTCATTGCCACCTTCATTATTCTGGTTAAATTTTTCTTTGTGCCCTCCCTCATCTCAAGCCTTTTGTATCTCGCCTTTACCTCAGTCTGTCTCCTACTCGATTTCCTTCCCCTCACCCAATGTTCCCGAAATTCAGATATGCATGACAGATCAGGATTGCCACCTCTTTAGTTTATCCTGTACCAGAGTACTCAGAGTATGTTCCATAGGCTCCATTATTCAACCACTCCTTTAATCAGCTCATTTGGTGCTGATCCAAGGGGCACTGCTTGCCATCACTGTTGAGTTCACCACTTCCTTCGAAATCCACCAGTAATTGCGGAAATCTTCTTGGCTTTCTTGAGTTAGTTCTATCCAGTTCACCTTATTACACCCTATTCCTATCTTGAGTTAGTTCTATCCAGTCCACCTTATTACGCCCTATTCCTATCTTGAGTTAGTTCTATCCAGTCCACCTTAATACACCATATTCCTATCTTGAGCTAGTTCTATCCAGTCCACTTTATTACACTCTATTTCTATCTTGAGTTAGTTCTATCCAGTCCACCTTATTACACCCTCTTCCTATCGTGAGTTAGTTATATCCAGTCCACCTCACTACACCCTACCTCTATCTTGAGTTAGCTCTATCCAGTCCACCTTATTACGCCCTATTCCTATCTTGAGTTAGTTCTATCCAGTCCACCTCAATACACCATATTCCTATCTTGAGTTAGTTCTATCCAGTCCACCTCATTACACCCTCTCTTTCAGGTCCACTCTAATGGTATCCTCACATCTGTGTCTAGCTATTCTCAATGTTCTCTTCTCACTGGGTTCGCCAGTCATTACCCTGAAAAAGGTTCTAGATTCTCCCATTTGCAATGCATTTCCTGCCCACCGTAATCTACGCAAGTTGATTATCTTATAAAATATATTTTGTTGAGTACAAGTTATGTAAATCATTATGTAACCTCCTGCTATCCCCAGTAGTCTTATCCTTTTTAGTATCAAATATTTTCCTAAGCACCTCGTTTTTAAAAACCCTAAGTTTGTTTTCGACATGTAATGTGAGAGAGCACGTTTCACACCCATAGAGAAAAAACGGTAATATTATTGTTTTGTATATACAGAGTTTTACATTTATTTAGAGCAGGCGATATGTCAGTGACTTTGTAGTCTTTCATTGATCTACACTATAATATTTACATCTAATGCTAGTAAAGTTATTACACAAAATATGATCGTATTAATGAACTCAATTAGAGAATCAATCAAATATTTTTGTTACTTAATTTTTTTTATGAATGTATGCTTAAGGTTATACACATGTGTACGAACGTCAGAGCTTATTATTAAAATGATAACAGAATTACTGCAGAAGTTGATCGACAATATGTAATAACACACAAGCCAAAGTACTTCAGCATCAAAAAATTTCTGCCAGGGCGTAAAATAGGTGTCAGTTATTATCTTGAATAAAAGAATATTCATAGGAAGATGACAAAGTAAATAGATTGCTATTATTACAAGAAAAGCTTTGGCGGTTTTTTCTCTTGATTTAATTTCGTCAGTGTTGCTTCTAGATTCTGTATTAACTATTCTCTTTCTGATTTTGAAAAAAGTCAGGATGTAAAATATAAGAATCATTGAAAATGGTAAAACAAACCCGAAAAATACTTGAGCTCCTATGCGTACGTAAACGGACCAATTAAACTCTGATGTATTATCTAGATAAACACAAACATTATCTTCACTGACATGAGCTTTGATGTAACACGGAACAGAAAATAAAAATGCGAAAATCCACACACAAAGATTCACTGCTATCACACGTCTTTTGGTGTTATCTGCGTCTGCTGTGAAACTTTGTAAGCAATTGGCTATCAGGTGATATCTTTCCACGCTGAGCGCAGTCGTCAGATATAAAATAACAAAGAAAAGCATCACTATATTTGAAAGGTATATCTTACATGCCAAATCACCCAGAACCCATCCATCTACAACTATGTACTTTAGATACATCGGCTGTATGATTATCAACACTAAGGTGTCGGCTAGTAGCGTGCTGACCAGGTACAAGTTGAGCGGCTTCCATAGAGACCGTTGCTTGCAGTAAACAATCATAACAGAAACGTTCAACACTACCCCGAACAAGATTAATAATATAATGAATGCTACAGCCACGAGTCGGTATGGTTTTAAATCAGATTTTAGCTCCATGAAACAGTCATTATAAAATGAACTGCCCATATTTATTACACTACGAAGATACTCTTGGACACAGGTAGAGTTACAAACCATGACCCCTCCTGACGAGTCTTCATGGGCGCAACTGTTGGTCCGGTTGAAGGCCAGAGGAGCTGTGAAGTAGTCTTGTGTGATATTGCACGTTATACTGACATTGTCTGCTCGGAGGTAGTCTACAATGAACTCATCATAATTCTTGTTTATTCTGTCTACGAACTCATACAAGCAACAAGAAGCTGCTCCTGTTTCGTTAATTGTCTGACCACTCGACCCTAACTTGGATTCTGCACATTTAATAAACTCCTCGTCCATTAGAAACGGATAACACTTCACTTCACTTGTGTGATATACTTCACTTGTGTTGAATACTGCACTTGTGTTGAATACATCACTTGCGTTGTATATTTCAGTTGCGTTGTACACTTCACTTGCGCTTTCTTCAATTTGTAATCTTGTTAAATCTTTGTGTCCTAAAATACAGTACAAATAGTTAATATTCAATACAAGTGAAGTGTAAACTTTAAAACTAATCTTCATGGCGAGACTGTTTGTGAAGTTGCTAGATTTTATGTTCAAATAAGACTAAGTTGCTTCGTTTAGCGTACGAAGATAAAAGTAGGAAATAAGTGCTCTTAAAAATAGGTTTATCCTTAATCAACAATGTCTTCCGGTCATTTAAACTTTGTTTCTGTAATTCCCTGTTTGTCTCTTTAAAACTAAAAGTTGTTCCTTGTAATAAAAACAGATTTTCAGTAATAAATGCTCAAATTTCTCATGGTTAATTGAGCTATTTTTAATAGCATGGAATTATTTTAAAAGAATGTTCACTTGTACTGCGTCTATTTTATACACTCGATGCTTTGTTAGAAACCGGTTTGGATGATATATTCAAATCTTTGTTTCTTAAAATTTATAAGTTTCTTCAGTTTTAAAATTAAAAGATAAAACTTTGAGAAATCACAAGGTAAGCAAATGTTGAAAATACTTGGTTTTTTTTTTCCGAGGTTTGAGTTTAGTTTCTGATGAATACATAAATTATTGTTGTAATAATGTTTGAAAAAAGTAATTTTCTTGTTCTATGTTAATAAACAACGAAACAAACAAACAAACAGTTCTATACAAGTTTTTGTGTATCTGGATTTAAATATTGTCGGCTGAGGACTAAAATTACCAAACCATATTAGTGACGACGTTAACACTTTCTCTTTTGGACCATGGATGAGAAATCCTGAGAAGGTAATTAATTCATGTATCTGGAGGTTCTAGGTTCAATTACAGTGTCTGTATATTTATAAATAACCTTCTAATAACTTTGGTTTCATAATTTGTTCCATATCTTGGATTCCTGATTGAACAATTTGTTAAAGTCTTAGTTGTGGAGGTTTTCAGTAATTTAAACAATTCTCAGCTTTACTCTTATGTGTTAGTGTTTCGTTTGAGTGGCTTTTGAGCGATGATAGAATCAATAATTCTATGAACGACTGGATAGTATCTGTAAAAAGAAAGCCAAAATAAAGAACATAAAACAACGTGAATAGTCGGCTTACAAACTGTCTAAAATAATATGAATCCAAGTTTATTTTAGCACCGTGACTTTTACCCTTTCCTCTCATACGCTTATGTAATAATTACAATAATGGGTTAGGGTTGAGGAAGGTTGAATTTAGAGGAAATGTAACCAAGTTTGCGTAGCGAAAGAATGGGAAACAATTTAGGAAAAAGCCTCTCAATACACGCTACTAGGATCGAAACACGATCTCCCAATCATCGACTGTCTAAGCTAGTTTGAATGGCGTCTTAGACTATGCATGCACTGCAGTGAGTTGAAAATGTGTTAATTTAAGGAAACTTTTCATGTGGAAATAATGGATTAAAGTTGAGATTGACCAACCTTTACTGTTACCTCAACCATAGTGGAACAAAGCAAGGTAGCAGTCTTACCTTGACTAATTACACTATGACCCTATCTTATAACCTACACAATAGTGGAACCAAGCAAGGTAGCAGTCTTACCTTGACTAATTACACTATGACCCTATCTTATAACCTACACAATAGTGGAACCAAACAAGATAGCAGTCTTACCTTGACTGATTACACTATGACCCTATCTTATAAACTACACCATAGTGGAACCAAGCAAGGTAGCAGTCTTACCTTGACTGATTACACTATGACTCTATCTTATAAACTACACCATAGTGGAACCAAGCAAGATAGCAGTCTTACCTTGACTGATTACACTATGACTCTATCTTATAAACTACACCATGGTGGAAACAGCCAAGAGCTCTCAGTCATCAAACCATTGGTACTTATTATAGTCTCTGACATAAAACCAAGCTGTACTTACATTGTCAGTGAAGTAAGATCAGGAGAGTTATTGAGGGATAAACTGACATTCCAGCTCATAAGTTGCTCCAGTGAGATCTTAGACCACAGGGAAAACATACCAACAGGAAGTGGTGATGCATTGTGGGAACTTCAGGAAACTCTGTGGTCAGAAAGAGGAACAGTGATATCTTTATTAAAGGAAATTAGCAAGATAAACCTACACAAAGCCTTTTCAAGGCCGGCTGGAATTTGCGAAGTTATGAAACATAGTTTTCAGCCGTCAAAAAAATACAAATATAAATCTTGACATTTAAAATACTAGTTATTTGATCTTTATAAACTTTAACTTAACCTAACCTAACATAACCTAACGCAAGAAAATTCAACTATCTTAATTTTTTGACCAATCAAAGACTTGGTCCACACACAGTTATATCTATTTTAACAATACCTTGTGTACCTCTTAACCTAAAGCACCTTCTTCGCTCTGAGTATTACAAACAATATCTGATTTAAATTTCCTATCGACACTTTGAATTTACACATTATCTTATGTTAGGTATATAAAGTCACTTTAGTCTTAAATACGATACTGTAGAGTCACTGTGACCTTGTTCGTAATGTCAGAGGTCAGACACCAGTGGTAAAAAAGACCTAAGCGTGCGGTCGTAGTGTTACTTATTGTTTTTATCTCTATGGCTGGAGATAACTGGAACTGACATTATTTGGTCTTAACCTAAGAAGAAACGCAGTATCTTTTAACTTTGAATATTCACTGCGCTAATTCTTAAGAGGTTTTTACTTGTACTTCAATTCATATTTGGGGTAGTAGCCATGGAGCACAGATTCTTTAACCCTCTCAATGTTTTATTAGGGGCTGCTCGAGTGGATATTGGGGATGGAGGGGATGGAGATGTAAGGAAACATACCTCTCTCCCCCCTTATTACCCTCCCCCTCAATACATGTGGACTTTTATAGCGACACATTTATAATCCCAACACGCTCTTTAACAAAATTTCTGTTAATAAATTGGTTTTGGCACAGATTTTTTTCCAGAGTAAGGGTTTAAATCACCCCCTGACCTACGTCGGGCGAAAAGAGGGGGGGATGATCACGTCACTGCAACGTTATTAGCTTATTACTTACAAACTAGTAAATACAGTCCAATTTTCATAGCAGAAGCCATTTATTTATTTGGCTCCGCGTCTTACTACCCGTTCGGTTTAAACGCTGAAAGTACTAATTATTACGCAAATGGATTAGGTATTGGGAAGGTTGAATTTAGAGGAAGTGAACTCGTATTTGCTTAGATGGAGGGTGGAAAACCATTTAGAAACCCCCCTGCCCCCCGCTAAATCACCCATTCGATTTTCGAACATCGATCTCCCCGTACTCGGCAGTTTGATTCAACACTAAACTAGCGCGTTGGCCAACCACCGAGGCGGGTACACCTATAAAACACAAACATATTTAGTTTATGTTCAATATTGATGGTATTTTAATATATAATTATTTTATCAGCATTGATATTAGCTATCGAAAGTGACAGTAGTAGATAACATTACTTGACATATGAAAAAGTGAAAGTAGATCTAGTGGTTTTTCTAGGTGTGAGACCCTCCTTAGGGTGATTGCGTACCTTAACAGGTTTACAGGATTAAAACAATTTGGGTGAGAAAGGCGTACGTAGCTGTGTGGTCAGAAACACTAGTGTTCTGGATCCTGGCTCCTCCAGCCACAGTCTCCTGGCTCCTCCAGCCAGCCACAGTGCTCCTGGTTCCTCCAGCAACAGTGCTCCAGACTCCTCCAGCCACAGTGCTCCAGACTCCTCCAGCCACAGTGCTCCAGACTCCTCCAGCCACAGTGCTCCAGACTCCTCCAGCCACAGTGCTTCTGACTCCTCCAGCCATAGTTCTCCTAGCTCCTCCAGCCACAATGCTACTGGCTCCTCCAACCACAGTGCTCCAGACTGCTCCAGACTCCTCCAGCCACAGTGCTCCAGACTCCTCCAGCCACAGTGCTCCAGACTCCTCCAGCCACAGTGCTCCAGACTCCTCCAGCCACAGTGCTTCTGACTCCTCCAGCCATAGTTCTCCTAGCTCCTCCAGCCACAATGCTACTGGCTCCTCCAACCACAGTGCTCCAGACTGCTCCAGACTCCTCCAGCCACACTGCTCCAGACTCCTCCAGCCACAGTGCTCCAGACTCCTCCAGCCACAGTGCTCCAGACTCCTCCAGCCACAGTGCTCCAGACTCCTCCAGCCACAGTGCTTCTGACTCCTCCAGCCATAGTTCTCCTAGCTCCTCCAGCCACAATGCTACTGGCTCCTCCAACCACAGTGCTCCAGACTGCTCCAGACTCCTCCAGCCACAGTGCTCCAGACTCCTCCAGCCACAGTGCTCCAGACTCCTCCAGCCACAGTGCTCCAGACTCCTCCAGCCACAGTGCTCCAGACTCCTCCAGCCACAGTGCTCCTGGCTCCTCCAGCCACAGTTCTCCTGGCTCCTCCAGCCACAGTGCTCCTGGCTCCTCCAGCCACAGTGCTCCTGGCTCCTCCAGCCACAGTGCTTCTGACTCCTCCAGCCACAGTACTTCTGACTCCTCCAGCCACAGTTCTCCTGGCTCCTCCAGCCACAGTGCTCCAGACTCCTCCAGTCAGAGTGTTCCTGACTGACTCTTACCAAGGAAGGACAAAAAGAATCCCCTGCCTTGCAGTAAGTACCAGGAGATAGACCTTGAGTGTTGCAAGGGCATCAGAACTTGTCAAGAGGTCAATAAATGAACGGTTGGTTTGATTGGCAAGGGGATTTACCTTGGAGGCGAGGGGTAGATTAGTAGGATAGCAACTACATTATGTGAGTGTGAACAGCGACATTAACGCCCAATCGAACTTTTTAACCATGGTCTCAAACATGTAACAACATTTAAAAACAATTATGTTGATATTAAATAAACATTTAAACTGAACCCCCACTTATCTGTTGTCCCCGTTAACCGCATGAAATGTGTCCTTGTTAACCGTGTATACAATGCCCTTGTTAACCGTGTATAATGTGTCCCCGTTATTCATTTGTAGTGTGTCCCTGTTAACCGTGTACAGAGTGATCATCTTTGTGGGTAAACAATCCCCCTCCATACCTTCCTCAGTGTTTACATTATTATGTAAACAAGATTAGAGTTTTTTTATCTGTCTTCTTCTTTCAAAGAGCGTACCACACGTATTGGTGGTCGTGATGTCTGGGGCGATAATCCCGAGTTAGACCCGACTGTGAAGATCAGGGCTCGAATGTGAAATGTGGGTTCTATCATTTATTTATTTAAGATATTAAACGTGTACTTTCTGAACCAAATGTATATCAGCACACGAGAATTTCTATGAATTAGAGCGAAAGTACCTACCAATTTCTCCGATAAAGGTATCTTCCAATCCCTTCCAGTGTTATTTTACTTGCCACAATCTACAATGAGCCGACAGCCTTAATTAAACTCCTAAGGAAGTTGTGCTGCGAGTTTTTATAGCTTAAGAAAAATCTATCGACCCATGAACATTGGGTTCTAAGGCGTGAACTTTACCCAAAGACCACAGGGATTGACTGTATTGTGGGGGATATTTTAATATATTGTTTCCCACTATACCCTCACGTAAATGCGGTCTCATTCTTGGTAAATTCTGCCTCTCTCATACCCACAGACTGGCTTAATTAAATGCGTTTTCTCGTATCGGTATAAAGATAAGGAACAAAAAAATACTTCATCTAATAAAATAGGATTTAAAAGTTTGAACTGTGATAATATTAAGGGGAATTTGCTTTGAGAAAGGATTTTAAAACAATGTGACGCCCAAATACATATCGCTGTATAAATATATCTAGCTGTATAAATAGATATAGCCGTATAAATACTACTAGCTGTAAGTATTAGGTGCACACCAAACTACAGCCTGTCTTACTCACTATACATAAATATATTCATACGTCAATTCATGCAATCTGCAGGTGTCACATTCGATAGATATTATAAATAATTATATAAATTAAGAATAATAATAGTACAATTTTATCAATTTTGACCTCAAAATAATATTTTTGGTATTGTATAAAAGTATCTTCATGCTAGAATATTAAATATTAATATATATCCTCTAATTATATATATGAGCGATACGGGGGGCCGGGGGGAGGGGGGCAAAGGAGGAAAGTCACATTACACACAATTTTCATGAATAAAAACCTTTTAATTTCTCAAAACTCACAAGAACCCCAAGAAACACATTATTTTTAAAATAATAATTTAAATATGACAGAGACCTCTTTTAACCTTAATCTAAATTGTATTAGAAAGGTCTCAAGATTGTCTAACAGATGGCAGAACTAGTTCATTCTGAGTTTATATTGTAATTTCTTCTCCTTTCCTTGTACTCTACAAATTATGTAAAAAAATCTCGAAACTTTATTATCATTATTTCCCCCTTTTGACACAAACATTATTTGTTTGCTGATACTCTTACTTATAGAAACCATGATTTGGTCTTAATTACATATTTATCCTAGTGTTACTGACTAATTTTATTTCCCCTCTGATATCCTAATTTCAAGTCCCTGTTCCCGAAGGAAACGCTCAACAAGAACCTAATGTACATTATCATAGTGTTTTTTTAGTGATTTAGTTAATATACTGTGCAGGAAAAAATTATATTTTAATGTAAGCTTTGTTTATTTTTTGTTACTAGACGAGAACAAAAATGATAGAAGATACGGATAAATATCATTATATTTTCGTACACAATCATCATCAACTGTTCCCAGCCTGTGGCCGGGTCTGTTTATAGTAAAATGTTTCAATCTATTCTTCTATTCTTACACCATTTTCCCTCGTTTGATTGCTAATATTCTCCTTCCTTAGCTTGAACACTTTCTGCTATCTGTTCCTCCTATCTCTTTTTCTGCCTTCCTTCCGGTCTATTTCCTAAATACTTCATTTGCATATTTATCTTTGTCATCCTCTCTTTCTCCATTCTCGTTATATGCCAATACCACCTCATTCTTGCTTCCTCTACTATCTCATGAACTACCTGTACCCCTACTTTTTATTTTATTCCTAATCCTGCTTCTCCTCATGACAGCCGACAAGCGTATCACAAACTTCATTCCCATGGTATTCCCATTCCTAATCTCTGGGAAGACCATGGGAATGAAGTTTGTGATACGCTTGACACTGTTGCCCCCAGTCTGTTCTGCTACCTGTAAACATAGGTGGTTGATTACCCCTGCAAGTCTTTCTATCTTATATACAACAATGCGAATGGCAGGAAACGGAATCAGGAGTTCTTACTTCTATGATATGGGGAGTCAGCTCCTCATGGGGAAAGGAAGTGTGTGTAATGGTAAAGGAGGTGGGGATGGTGTAATAGTAAGAATAATAAAAATACAGGGTTCATAAATAAAACAATCCTTGGGCAGTGGCGCGGCGACAAAATTGCAGTTATTTAAATGGTAAGATTGGATCGTTGACTGCTGAGAGCCTAAAAAATGTATTTTCACATTTATTTTAGTTTCAACTTAAATTAGTCGAAAGTACATTTTTACAAAAATATGAACCATTAAAGTTTTAAGTCTTTAATTTTCATTTGTGCTTACAGATATGTGCTTGATTTTTAATTTGTGATCTGCTTATTTATGTGACATATGTATTTAATGTTTACTTTATAAACACAAAAATTACCTCAAAACACGATTCACAAACGAATTAACCTAGAACAGTATGACTTATTCTACACCTTAATTTTTCACATGAAAATCATATTAAAAAATACAAACATATTTTTTCTACTGACAATAAAATTTTAACAATATTGTTGTTATTTATAGGTATTGATACTATCTATCAGAAGTGACAACTGCAGATAACATGATTCGATGCCAAGGGCGTAGGAAGAATTTAATTCGTTGGGAGGGGG
>CABFOV010000778.1:99422-127201 GCA_902141375.1 Timema poppense | reverse complement strand
CAAGTGGTAGAGCTTTATTTGTGTAAGAGGAAAGGAGAGGGGGGGGGGGGGCATTAAAAACATTAAGGAAGTTTATATATTCCACCCAGTTAAAGTTAGAAAGTTGGATGCTTCTAGAATCTGCGTCATGTTTTATATAGTGGTCTTACTTTGAAGAATTTTTGAAAATTATATTCTTTTAACAGTTATTTATAATATTGCTCATCCCATTTTTTATTTTTAAATTTTTATTCTTGTAGGGGCTATTTGGAATAGTCCTCTTTAGGCAAATTTTTGGTGATAATAGTGAATGTCATGTTTCAGTCAATCGTAAATGGCGTGTTCATTTTCTTCCATTAGCATATAGATCTCACCGGGGAGAATTTCTTCAACATTCCTAAATAGGTCTAGTTATCTACGTCATCTTACGATACTGGTACCCATTCTCCATGCATCTCAATCATTACATAGGTCATTTTCTATTCCTCTTGCTCCTATTTAATTGTATGAAACATTTTTTTTATGCCTGACCTGTAATACTAATCTTAAGAGCCATGAATATTTTCTATAATGCTAACAAAGAATACATTGAATTCGTAAGGGTGACTATTGATCAACAACAAAGAATATGGTACTGTTCTCTCAGAGGGGACTTTGAAGAAACGAAAATTTTGTGTAAAAATGTCAGTTGAGATATTCAAAGCAATAGAGCTGACTGTTGATCAGAAACAACATTAATAGATTTAAAGAACTTTTATTCAAATGATTTTTAAACTAGTAATAGTTTGATAGTCTAAGAATATATAACTATTCAATAATTTTCATTCAATAGAGTCCATCACTACTCCTATATTTTGATATTATGTTGGCCATTTTAAGTTTAGAAGGCGTTTCACCCATAAATAACAATTTGTTGATAATACTAATTTCTAACTAATGTTCTACCAGATAGTGTTCTAAAAGTTTTAACCCTCGGTGTATTCAACCCATATTAGTCTATTGACACCTTAGTCCTTTGATTTAATATAATGTTAACCACTCCGGTGGCCGCGTGGTCTAACGCGCTACTCTCATGTTAGACTAGACGGCCGATGACGGGGATATAGAGGTTCGAATCTTAGTTGGGTGCACTGGGGTGGTTTTCCCTCAAATGATTTTCCACTCTCCCTCCACGCAAATGTGGTTACATTTTCTATTAATAATACCTGCCTAATCCCTAACAACCATTAAAGTAGTTAGTATACAAACGTATAACTGAACCCGTAGTAAAACGTGGTGCTAGAATAATATGTTATTTATCTCTAATTATTTATATGTTTGTAGTGGAAATAGCGATGTTACGTTTTGTAGCATGTCAATTAGAGAGATTAGACATCTACAATTATATATTAAAAATTTGATAATTTATGACAACAGAAACGAAAGAAAGAATTAATATCAACATATTTAAGAGTCGTCTGCCTCAAGATTTATTTTTCGTGACTGGATGAAGTCAGATATATAATCATGATTTTCCCGAGGGTGAAACACGTGGTTTTCAAGAGACGTTAAATTTGGATAAATACTGTAGCAGATTCCAAAGAAGAGATCTAAACTGACATATCTAGTTATAATACTCTTCAATATCTACTCACAGTATTAAGATGTTCTTGGATTCCCTCACCATCCTGTTTGGAGAAAACATTCAAAAACAACATCATGGCGGCTTAAACACGTGCTTTCTCTTCTACTTCTGATGCGCAAAGAAGTGTAGAATGAACTCGACCTAGCGACCCGCTGCGCTCGGAGTTGCCAAGAGGCGTTTCAACGATCCTTACCTTCCCATCACCCCGCAAGCTGTTCTCCCTCCCTTGTTTCCCTTTCACCCTGCTTTCATCCATCTCTCTATGATTCTGAGTTTATCACCTATTTTGTTTTGTTCCGTTCAAGTCAGATTTGAGGGTATAAAAGGCTGTTCCTCAGTTTCATGGTATGGCAATCTATCGCCACGTAGCTCCAAAGAAGGGGCCCCTGATAACTCGCTCAACGACGGCACCATGCAGTATTAGGCGTGGGATCCACCGCCACGCCATCCAGGAGGATGTTATGAAATTACATTAGTATCCTGTCGTAGTTTTCAAGTCTATTTGACTTTAGAGTCTAGTCTCTGTAAAACGAGACAATGTCCATCAAGACATTCTGATTGATAACCTTTATGTTGTGTTTATGATCTTTATAGTCGAAAGCGACTTTCATTTTTAGTAAATTTTATATTCAGTCGAATTGACTGAAAACATCTTAAGTTTATCTGAATTCTAAATTATGATGTTTTTTTAATTTGTTGTATGTAGTGACCCTATGACTAAGGCGTCAGAGTCAAAATGACTCGTATATGTAGCAAGTTCTTCAGACTCGATATATTAGTCCTAGCGGTTATTGTTCTCTTGTACAGTTTCAAAATAAGAGCCTTCTGCTTTAGATGTAATAAGGATTTAATTCTAAATCCTGCTGGTCCACACAAGTTCCATAAGACTGGTCAATGTTTTTCATGACGCCGTGGACGTCATGTGCATTTGTTCATATTTAGTATGGCTTCAACCAGGCTGTCTGTCCTTGTTTAAATCCCTGTTGATTTTTTTAAATTTATATCTTTGAGTTGAGCAGGTAGTCACGCTTCGCGCACGCTTGGGTGAGTAAACCTTGGAACTCCACTTGATTCATAATAGGGTACGCGCAGATAATATCGTTTTTCTCTTTGGCCGCTTTAGATGCCTATAGTCTCTGTATGGCTATTAGGCGTAATTCAAATTAGTGTTGCACCCCTGAGAGAGTGAGTCACTATATGTATATAGGGAAAAAGACCAGCCATAGTACTATTTTTGTTGACAGCTGTTTGTTAGCCATCGAACAATGTAATAAACAGACCTTTCTATTGCTTTTCAAGATCCAATGCCTCTTAAGTTCTTGAGATACAGTTCCAATAAAGCAAGATTGATTAAATTAAAAATGTGTCAAAAATCCTAGACGTATACGACTTTTAATTAATTTTCATTAATAATAACCCTACTGCTTTCTCTTCTAGAAACACCAGACTGTAGCCTGGCACCAGCCCAGCTTTTGTTATCACTGCAAGACAATCACCTTTTTTTATTTGATTTGAACAAACTTAAATCTAGTGTTCATGTATTCATGTTTAAAACTTAATATTTAATCCTGTTGTTATAATAAATTTATTTGCTATCTAAATTGTTCAATCTATTTAAGATCATGTCACCTTGTTTTAATTACATTCCCCTAGTTAGGTTCCAAATGTAACAGTTGTTAATTAAAAGGAGGGTAGTGTGTTACGAATGATATTGTCATGAACATTATGGCACTATAGTCATGCCTCAAAGTCGCTTTCACCACTTAATATAGTGTATTATAAGCGATCTGTTATGGCAATCTATATGACTATAGTCTAATTTTGTTCAAACTCAGAAATTTCTGCTATATTTTCATTATTTGTTCAATAAACAACTTTATTTCTGTTTATTAATTTTGATATTGTATAAACATGGTCCAGATCATTGTTTCTGTTTCAATTTTTAATTCGTATCCCAATAATAATAATAGTAAAATAAAAAAAATGATGACAATTAAATAATTAATAATAATAGTAATAATAACAATATATGAAGTTTGAGCAATAGTCTTACGAATACAATTATATACCTACATACTCATTATTGTTAAAATAAAATAAGTCGACTATATATATTTCATGTTTTCAGTGTGTCATTATTAATGAGGGAAATACCCACAATGAATATATTTCTAGGTCTTAATAACAAATATAAATGATAAAACTGAATATAAAGATAAATGGCTAAAAAAGATTTAACGGATCCACCATGACTGCCTACAGTTTATAGACCAACTAGTACTGACATAAATTGTAGGTCGAAGCACCTGAGAGAAAAACTTTCTGCTAACTGAATTAATGTTCCAGTTTATTATCTATCTGTGCTATCTGTGGTATGAGTTCAAAATGGAGACTTGTGATATTTCTCTCGTGAAGCAGGAAATTGTTGAACTTATCAAGACAGAGCCTCAGAATGAAAATGAGTTTGATACGTGTGGACAATCAGGAATAAAAACTGAGGTGAGGCCTATAGGGGAGGGAAAGTAAATGGGAGCTAGGGCTAGTATATTTGTAGATTTTATAGATACATTTTCTATTTATTTTTTGCTATAATAAATAAAACATTGCTCCAGTAGATTCGTTTATAGTTTAGTTTCCTACACACAAGTTAAACTGTTCTTGAATATTTGACATAAACCATTAACAAATCATAATAGTATTTTGTGGGGACGCATCCTACGAACCATACATTTTAGGTGTATTTTTCTCTCTATAAGCCCCAAAAGTCACAAACATGTATACTATCAATGCAGCTAAAAAAAAAAAATTCGGTGAATCTCGTGATACTAAATTCAAAACTATTACGAAACATTGCTTCAGTGAAAAATTAAAAATCTAATTCACCCAAATGATGAAGGAACAATTAATATTATTGGTAAATCTGTAGAATACCACTACCGAAGCGTTACTTGAATATAGTAGAGCTGATTATTGCTCGATAATCTTTTGCATCAACCACAATCTCCTTTTTACAACAGATGGGATCTTTAAAATGTTTATCTTTTCTGTTCCGACCTTAAACAATCCTGCACATTCACTAACGATTTTACATCCAACAAACTCACAAAAGGATTGATTAGAGCTGAATTAAAACATTTTAAAATTTAGAACGAGAACAGATACACCCTGTAACTCACTCATCTGAAAGTCAAATATTAAAATAAAATAATATATATTTTAAAGCTAAATAATGTGCAAATATAAAGTTAAGGCTACTTTCCAAACTAGCTTAACTTAACCTTAATAGTATAATATAACGTAATATCGTATGTTATCATGGAACAACCACGTGTTATTATATGTTTACGTTTCGACCTAGATTTTATTGAGTTTTTTTAAAAGATGTGACAGAATGATTTCAAATGACTAGAATACTGTATTGTACCTTTGAATTTGTAATTTCCTTGTGTGTATAATTTCTTTTATTACATCATAAAGTACTTACGCATTATTTCCTATTGTTTAAAAAGCAGAATAAATATGAACAGCACCTTTGAAATAAAATTTATAAAATTGTTTGCTTTGTTTTATTGCAATTTATTACTATCACACACTTTTGAACGACACAAATTGAACAATAACAATATTTATAAGTTTTATAATTTTAATTAACCAGCATACAGCGAAATAACAGAGACATACAATCTTAAATATTGACCAACTTGTGGATTGAATTATGATCATTTGCCTTTTATAAAGTTATATTCGTCATACACATTTCATTGATTATTAAAATTTTAATTTATCAAGCCATGAAAACCCGTGGTACGTTAGGTAAGTATCATAAAGATAAATATAAAATTTTAGAGGTTAATTAGGTTCGCTTTATTCTAATAAATACGTTAATCATTAATTTAAGCTTTTATATTTGTGACTTAATCTATCTATTACACATGTGTATGGCCCTTTAAGATGTCAGGTTGGATGGACACTTGCGTGATCAATTTCATTTGTAATCTAAATGTTCAATATTTTTTCAAACAAAATTAAGAGAAAAATTGTGTAAAAACAATATTTATTCTTTTGGATATAGACCAAGGTATATCACTCGATTTAGAAATCAGATTCATGCCGTACAGAATTTATTAAGTAACATGGCCAACCAATTTCTTATTTATTATATTTATTTTTTAGAACCGCATCGCTAATGAGTTAGGGAGTAAGAAGGTATTTTTTTAGCAAGTGTACCTGCATTTAATCTAGTGAAACTGGAAAACCATTTAGGAAATAACGAATTTCAGTAAATCTGATTTTTCTTGTAACCATGATATCCCTGTCATATGTACTCTAGTCTTTTGTGGGATTGATGCCCTGACGGACACTGAAGCAGGTTCCAGTTTCTTTGATGAGTTATTATTTTTATGTCATAATTGCAAAAGAAAAAGTAATTTTCATATACATCAATTCCTGTATTAGTTTTTAAATGTAAGTTTAACATAAAATGTAAAATTTTGGAAATATTTTTTTAATATCATCAATTTTATCACCAATCATATAGATAATTTGTATAGCTACCAATTTTTTTTTAAAAAAGGCCATAATTGCCCGATATTTTAAGAATTATTCACAAAAATAAACCAAACTTAAGCTTATGTACCGAACTGATATCGTATTAATTGTTTAAAAAAAATTCCATATAAAATCTGTGAAAGACCTGGCTGAACCATTGATTAATTTAGCTTTTTTTAAAAAAAATATTGTGAGCTAAATCAAAGAACAGAATTAAACTATGACTAAAGTATTCCTCGGAGCACTGGATGATTCAGGATGAGCCTACTCCTCCAACTCTTACAGTAAGGTTGAATTTGTGGAGTGAAAGTTTCACCAAATATCCTGTGAGCTGAGCTTACAATTACAGTGAACTACAGGTTTCTTGTTGACCTCTGTAGAGGGTTTGACGTTCTGCTGAGTGTTGCATTTTCATGACTCATCTTTTTAAAAAACCAATGGCTTTGTAAAGGAAATATTAAGCTGCAGTCATATTTTAATAGGCAGAAACAAATATGGCAACTATAAAGTTACTAGAATTGCTTCCACATACTCATATATTAATTCAGGTAAACTGATGCTCTCACTTTTATGAGATATCATTGATACTTATTACAAAACACACACTTAAAATATATAAATACTATGTATTTTATAAAAAGTTTAGCTATGAAGTTTTGACTGTAGATTGCTTTTTCTATGACCACAAATATAGATGTGTAAGTAGAAAGTACATATTTGTCACTATATTAAATAAAGTTAGGTCACAAATATCAGGCATAAAAACGGTGTCTTAATAGCAAATCCCCAAGTGATCACTTGATATTTTATTTTAAATATTAATTTGACTAACATAAACTCCAGCATTTGTACTCTGATTAATTAAACTTATTTCGTGTTTGCAGAACATGTTATTGACTTGTTTAATATTATATTAGTATATGTAATTTTTTTTAACTCTCTTAAGGATTCCAATCTGGCGGGAGATTTTAAAGATACCATAAATTATGAAGCACAAAGTATTCAAATCTCAGACGTGGAAAGGAAAGCTTTATTGGATGGCTTTCTTCCAATAAAAGAAGAAATTAAGGTATTTAATCTCTATAAATTACATTTTTAGTATTTAAATTATCTCTAAAAAAATAGCCCTTTAAAACTTGATTAAGAAATTATACATAGTTGGAAAACTTTTGAAAATATTTAAATACACATGGAATTTAATTATTTATACTGGAAATATATAGTATTATATTGTCAAAAGTATATTTTATTTAATAAAATTTTCACAAAATCTTCTGGGATATTGAAATAATATATTTTGAGGTATTTTTTTAAATGAAAATTTCCAAATGTATGATAGATAATTTGTAACATACTGGTTATATTATGTATTTAATCCATCATACTTGAAAACCAAGAAAGTTCAGTATGCTAGCTTTTTCAAAGAAGAATTAGGGAATATATAAGTAAGCTCGTCAGATTTCTGAAATCATTATGTTTTTCTCAATAATATCTAATAAACTATATTAAAAATGTAAAAATAACTTTTATTCTCGTAGTTAAATACAATAATTGTATATATTGTAACATAAATGCCGATTTGTTTATTCAAATATATATTGACAATATTTAAAAATATAAATGTTAATGTTTCTTATTTTAGATAAACTTACATTTCTACATTTTTTTAACTACATGATGGTAAAAATATTCCCGCCGACTAATTGCGTGTCTATATGAATTGGTAGGATGCAATGTTGAGTCATGTGGTTTGCAGATAGGAATGTAGGGCAGAAGTTAATAAAGAGTACAAGATCTACATGCCAAGTCCGCCAAGTCAACAATACCATTACAGTACCATAATTAGTATGGTATGTTAAATATGTATAAGAAATGTCACCTCTAGAGAATATCTTTTATTGCCTTATAAATAGTTAAATCAATAACATTTTTACCTTCTGTTAGGGAACAAGTGGTTAATATATTAAGGTAAATGGTTCGCATGTGTATTGAACGTTTAGCAAGCATAAATTTTACTGTTAATAAGATTGACTATTCTGAAGTATTTTCATTAAAGTTTATAAGAGGAGGTTTTGACCTATCTGAAGTAAATGGAGTTGTTACCGCAACCCAATATTCCTTAAAACACATGTGTACGAAGGTTAGTATTTGAAATGTGTTTATCTGATTGATTATTTCCTCAGTTCTTTTTTTTATCCTCCGCAAAGGTACATTTTTTTAAACTTGCATTGTCCCAAACTCACAAACATATAAGTATTTTAAAAGTTTTTTATTCTCTCTTTCTCCTGTTTTAACTATTTTTTTCTGACACTAAATATTCCCTATTTTTTCTTATGCTTCAGGCTCGTACCTACCCTGTTCGTAAAAAAACTTCCAGATATACCTATTTAGGGTTTAATAATTATCTTGTTGAATTTTGTCTGGATTTTCATTGCATAAACTTAAAAATATTCCCAAAGTTAAAACCCAGGGGAAACCAAATCTCGGGCTTGTGGTGTACAAACAACAGGATCACGTAGACCTACACTTGGATCATCATAGGGTGGTAACATTACATATGGTTAAAAGCTTGGAAAACTTGTAGTCTTATTCATTACTGCAGGTACAACGTTTAATTAGAGTTATGATTATGTTGAAATGTTTTCCTCAATAGAGTTAGTTCTAATTATTTAGGAACACTAAATACCAAGCTACTTTACATAACCCTGATAAATATTTTTAGTTTTAAATTCCCGAAACTTGTGATATATACACATACACCTTGAACATAATATTTACTTCCTACTGATGCAATCACTTTATATAATATATATGCGGCCCATTTTGTATGTTTTTAATGAAATTTTTTATTTGTGCTGTAACTGTAGGACGAGTCAGACACCTACAATTCTGTTGATGAAATTGTGAAGACTGAAATTAAGTTATATGACTCCTCTTTCGGAATTATGGACTCCAAAATAGAACACTTAAACCCGCTGGACAAATTTGAGGTATTAGCTATAATCTAAACTTTTTTTTTCTAGTACTGCATCTTAAAACTCGTTCGGGGTATACAATTATGTACTCATTACACTAATGGCTTTAGGATTAGGAAGGTTATACTTAAAGGAAGCGTACCTGCATTGTTGTGGAAAACAATTTTTTTTAAATCACCTTCAGTACACTCGACCGAGATTCGAACCTCGATCTCCCCGTCATAGGTACTCTAGTCTACTTCGAGATTTATTTTTATAAGTTAAAACATATAGTAGTATAACTACTCCTGGTATTAAACCTATTCATTTGTTCGTTTTGTTTTATTAAATTATTTAAATCACAAATAGGTTATATAAAAATCCTTATTAAATATTTCTATTTTAAGAAAAATCATTTTATCGAATGTCTATGATATATCATTTTTAAGTTAGTAAAATTGTCATTGTACTTGTAATTACAAGATAAAAAGTCACACTCACAAATTGTAATTAATGACCTTAATTAATTGAGCGTTTTGACATTTGCTGTGGTATCAATCTGGCCCATTGACCAAAGGTCAAACAGTTCTAGGTTGTGGCCATGTCTTATCTGTCAACTAGTATAAAATATTTAAGGACCCACCTCGTGTGCGTATTTAGTTAACGCGCTAGTTTCGTATTCAGATAAAATTACAAGGACCAGGAAATCGAGGCTATAATTTCGGTCGGGTGAACTGGGGGCGGTTTTTCCTAAATGTTTTGCATTCTTCCTCGATACAAATAAGAGTTCACTTCCTCTAAATTCAACCTTCCCAAATCCTAGCCCATTAGCATAATTAGTACTTAAGCGTATAGCCCATTTGTATATTAATACGTGGTTTTATATTTTAATTTTATATAAAAAATTAATATTTGAATCATATCAATATTAAATGCTCCAATTATACTTGCAGATTAAACTGGAACAAGATCAATATATTTTGTCTAGTGAAATATTACAGTCAAACATAACAGCACAAACAAGCTGTGATTTTAATTCAAATATTGAATGTGTTAATGAGAATCAAGATTTATCTTTTAATGCTCCACACAAGAAAGCAGTGTACAGGAACCTTTCATTAAAAAGATTAAGTTCTAAATTCCACAAAAATAATAGAACAGAATATAGAACGTCTTTTTTAAATTCCGATGTTAATGAGTATCAAGGTGCGTTTAGTGATAATGTATATAAAATACAAGCTTTCTCAGATAATCACTTAACAAGTAAGAAATTTAAACATAATGCAGAAATCAATATATCAAGTAAGAATCCTAAGCTTGGAGAATTCTGTGTATCAACTGAAACACCGGACACCAAATGTAAATTGGACAATTGTACTAAGAAAGGAGTACATTATATTGCACTAGGAGAAGGAAGGATATATAAAAACCAAAATTTTAGTAAGTATGGTCTAAAAACAAGAATTTATTTTGCAAATGGAGAAGGAAAGAAATGTAAAACTAATAATTTTAATAAATATGCATTGAAAGGAGGGAATTGTTTTAGACAGGGAGGGGGAAGAAAAAGTAAAACTGAAGATTGTACTAAGAAGGCTCAAGTAAGAGGACATTGTATTGCAAATGGAGGAGAAAGGAAATGTAAAACAGAAAATTCTACTATGAGTGCTGAGGTAGGAGCGCATTGTATTATACATGGAGGAAGAATGAAATGTAATACTGAAAATTGTACTAAGAACTTTCCGGTAGGAGGACATTGTATTGCACTTGGTGGAAAAAGGAAATGTATAGCTGAAGATTGTATTAAGAGTGCTCAGTTAGAAGGGCATTGTTTTATAGATGGAGGAGAGGAATGAACTGTAAAAATGAAAGTTGTACTAACAATGCTATTTTAGGAGGACCTTGTATTATACATGGAGGAGCAAGGATATGTAAAACTGAAAATTGTACTAAGAATTTTCTGATAGGAGGGCAGTGTATTGCACATAGAGAAGGAAGGAAATTAAAAATTGAAAATTGTACTAAGCGTGCTCAGATAGGAGGAAATTGTATAGTACATGGAGAAGAAATAAAATGTAAAACTATTAATTGTACTAAGATTTTTCAGGTTGCAGGACATTGTCTTTCTAATGGAGGAAGAAGGAAATGTAAATATGAATATTGTACCAAGAATGCCTGGGTAGGAGGATATTGTAAAGCACATGGAGGGGGAAGGAAATGTAAATTTGAATATTGTACCAAGAATGCTGAGGTAGGAGGATATTGTACTCCACATGGTGGAGGAAGGAAATGTAAAACTGAAAATTGTACTAAGAATGCTAAGTTTGGAGGACATTGTATCGCACATGGAGGAGGAAAGAAATGTAGAACTGAAAATTGTACTAAGAATACTCAGTTAGGAGGACATTGTAGAACACATGGTGGAATAATAAAATGTAAAACTGAAAATTGTACCAAGAATGCCAAGGTAGGAGGTCATTGTATTGCACATGGTGGAGGAAGGAAATGTAATACTGTTAATTGTGCCAAGATAGCTCAGTTAGGAGGAAATTGTATTGAACATGGAGGCAGAAGGAAATGTAAAACTGAAAATTGTACTAAGAATGCTAAGGTAGGAGGTCATTGTATTGCACATGGAGGAAGAAGGAAATGTAAAACTGAAAATTGTACAAGGAATGCTCTGTTAGGAGGACATTGTATTACACATGGAGGAGGAAGGAAATGTAAAACCGTTAATTGTGCCAAGATAGCTCAGGGAGGAGGAAATTGTATTGACAGGGTTGCCACGCACCTGGAAAACAGGGAAAACCGGGAAAAGACAGGGAATTTATTTGTGTCTGGAAAAAACCGGGAAAACACAGGGAATTTCACCAAAAAGCTAGAATTTACTGGAATTTGTTAGTGAAATTGGGCAATACAGTGCTTGTAAGCTTAAAATAGTAGGAATAATATAGACTAAAATTTGTAGCTGGAGAATTGAGCAGTCTGATTGGAACACATCTCATATTATGACTATGCTTACCAGCACCTCATCAGCTTGAGATAAGTCCTGAGTGCAACGGAGACGACTCGTTTTCGTTCGGCAAATGCCGCGCCTTTTCGGCTTCCTCCACTCACCCCCGCCAATAAAGTTTACTCCTTAGTACATATGCAATAATTAAGATTGGTTAACATGTTTTCTAAACAAAGTAATACATTCTTATAAAAAAAAATAGATACCACATTTAAACTCAAAATCGTATTTTTGGTACTTCCTTTTTTTTTCATTTCATTTAGGGTAGACAGAAAATATAATCAATTTTTTCTTCTAGAAATTTTTTCATTAATTTCTCATCCTTTTTCCAAATAATTCTTAAACATGTGTTTCTCTTACACAATAAAACATGCTTCTAATGACAACTACCACTCTTCATTTTTAAATTTTCTTTAAAACAAAATTAAATGCCTCCATAATTATATTTATAATATCTATTAGGTGTCTGGAAAAATGAAAATTGCCTCTGGAAAACCTGGAAAACACAGGGAATTTGGTAATAAGAAAATAGTGGCAACCCTGATTGAACATGGAGGCGGAAGGAAATGTAAAACTGAAAATTGTACTAAGAATGCTAAGGTAGGAGGTCATTGTATTGCACATGGAGGAAAAAGGAAATGTAAAATTGAAAATTGTACTAAGAATGTTCATGTAGCAGGTCATTGTAGAGCACATGGTGGAGGAAGGAAATGTAAAACGGAAAATTGAAATTGTACTAATAGTGCTCAGGTAGGAGGATATTGTATTGCACTAGGTGGGGGTAGTATATGTAAATTCTAAAATTTTACTAATCTACTTGCGAATGGAGGTTATTGTTTTGAACATAAAATACTTAAAATTGTATTAATGAAAATTGTATTAATAAGTTTCAGCTAGCAGGATATTGCAAAGCACACTAAGGGGGAACTAACTATAATACTGAAAGTTGTATAAAGAGTGCTCAGGTAGAAAAATATTGTATTGCATATATAGGGGTAAGTATTTGTAAAATTCAAAATTATACAGTATTTGCCAATGAATTAAGGTCAATTCTTTGAACTGGAGGGAGGAAGGAAATACAATACAAAAAATTTATTCTCAACAAAGTTAACAAGGAGTATGTTGCAAATTTCATGAAGAAATAAAAAAAAAAATTAACTTAATAGTTATGGAATTTTCCACTCAATAAAAAAATAAAAAATTTGAGGATGATTTAAATGTGAAAGCTGGTTTTTTCGTTACTTTTCCTGATAGGTATTTGTACTTTAAACTTATTTTTAATAAAGGAAGAAGAACGAAGAGGTTTAAATCAAGTAGAAATGTAATCACAATTTGTAGTGATGTAGAATGTTTTCCCGTGAATTCCTACCCCTTCCCTCTGCTCAATGTATTTTTTCTACTCTGTTCTTTGTTTCCCCTTTGTTCCCCCTCCTCTCAGATAATAACTGTTTATATACTGGTGCTTTCACTAAATATTTTCACTTCTTGAATTGACAGTGTCGTAAGGCACATGCTAGGAAAATTCTAAGGTACAAAATTCTATTTCGGCCTATATACTTCTAAATTTCCTTTCGGACTTATAAATATATATTTAGGATTTAAATGGTCTTTATGATCTTAACATTTATCATGAATTGTACTTATATTTTTGTTTGTAATGATAAACAAAATGTCCTCTCTGGACACACTGGCAATTATTACATTTAATTAATGGTACTTAAACTTTTTTACGTTATTGTTGGATAATGACAGGTATTGTAGGAAAGGCATGCCCGACGCGGCGCATGACATTGTGGTAGACATGTTATTTATGTTTTTTGGATCCTTTTATAACCCATCAGGTTTTAAAAGCGATTATTGTTTTGTTTGAACGTGACCATTTGTCGGTCGTCGACCAAAAATTGTATGGCTTTTGCCTAGGTTAAATAGGAGTTATTTTGTAGCCCGTCTGGCTGTGGGATATTGACATTTGTATTTTTTAAGGTTATAATAAAATTAAAATTAAAAAAACCTTTACTTGGAATATATTTTTATAAAACCAATAGAGGGTTGTTCATAAATTATGTAAGGATTTTTTTTCAATATTTTGACCCCTCTTACTCCCCAAGTCCCCCTACTTAAGGGATTGTAAGATTTCTCGTACCCTCCTCACCTCCCCTGACTGATCTTACGTGATTTTCTTACAATTTGGTAAATTATATTATTTTAGACAAAAGGATTCGTGATGTGAAATTATAAAATACTTATCACAGTAAAATTAGTTTTAAAACAACATTAATAGATGACATTTTATAGTTTTTTTTATAGCTGTGTTCGTCTATAGGCTATACTTAAGCGCCATCTGTCGTCGCTAGGTCCAACCTTTTTCACTGCGCGTCTGTAAAAGTGTTTTTTTTTTTAGATTTTGTCTAATCATAAACATAGTTAATATGGATCTGCCCACCTCCACGAAAACTTAAGAAATTACTGATCACTCCCAACCAAAAAATCCTTAAATAATTCTTGAAAGGTCCCCAGCTTCCGAGCCATTGGCAATTTTTTTTTTTCAATATTAGGTCTCGGAAAACGGGAGTTTATTATTATGCTTTTTGATCAAAATATCTAAAATCTGGAAAATAAGAACAATAAACAATACGTTTCTTTCATTTATGCCTCTTGGTCGAATGTGACGCTCATTTTTTCCATCATGTTTCTGTAAAAATGTATATTATATGGTGTCACAAATATTACAAGTTTTAAGTAAATGTTTCCATTTTTAGACAAAGTAGAGAGAGAGTGTCAGTTTGGTGCACCACTCCATTTATGTATTGAGGCTAATTATTAGCCTTAATAATATGCACACAAGTTAATATTATACACCTTATAAACTTGTTTGTAGTTTCATCTTTATTAAAACATTATTTCTCACTTAGTAGATACCAAAACTAATATCCTAGAAGAATCATCAATTGAAAACATTTATCCAAAGTTAATTTCGGCCAAATAGTCCATTTCAACTGCTATTTAAAAATAACATATCTAAATATTAGAAGTATAAAGCACTACTCTAAGGATTTATTATGTTTTCTCTCCTATATTAAACTAAATATTGATTTAATAATATTAACACTAGTGTGGATATACGAAAATGAGACATTATTCCTTAAAATGCCAAACTACAGGGCCAATTATGCCTGTAGAGACAATAAATTAGGTTGGGAAGTTTGTGGTTTTGTTGGAAGAGTTTAATGGTTTCAAACATGAACATTTACCATTTTTAGTAAAGTTTCCTTATTGGCTCTAGACCCGAGATAAGACCGAATTTTGTGAAATTCGTCAACCTTTAAGAGATTAAAAAGGGGGTTCAAAAGTTTTCATAATTCACTGAGCATGCATTTTTTGAACAAGTTGGACATAGAGCCTTGAAATTTAAAATGAATGTTTCTGTATAGAAATGGGGAAGATATTTTTAGGGTTTTTCAAATTTAATCCCCTAAAGGGGTGTAAAAGAGGGAAAATGGGGCAGTAAATTCAATGTCCTCCGATCAAGATGAAATTTGATATATGGAAGATTATCGTGTCGCAGAATACTAATATAAAATAATTTATGTACGGCAACCACACGATGAGTCCCGAGGTGCGTTGGTAAAAATGTCTGTTCAAGACAATCAAAACTAATAGAAATAAATACTTTACAGGATGATAGAATATTGAAATTGTGCAGATCAACAAATGGGACCACTCCAAATAATTATAAAAGTATGAACAGTTTTGTTTAATAAGTGCGACCCTGGGACATATGGAAGGGAATAGAAACGGAATAATTTTTTTTATGTCTGCTAGAAAACTTAAATTTGATAGTGGTTTCGGACAACTCCAAATAACCAAATAAGTATTAAAAATGGAAATTTCTAAATGATAATTAGAAAAACGAGCTGAAATATTTACAAAACTAATAGAAACAACTAATCCCCAGTGTGGCAGAAAATTGAAATGTTTAAGTATATTAATGGGACATGTAAAATTACATTAAGTCTGTACCGTTTTAATTTTAAATGGGACCCTGGTAAATAGGGTTGGAAGGGGGGCTAAGGGGTTTAAAAATAAAAAAAACTTTTATATGTGATAGAATACTTAAATATACCAAGTAGGTAGAGTGAACTTTCAAAATAACCAAATAAATCTTAATATTTGAAATTTATAGGTTGAAGTTGAAGAAATGGTAGGGGAATGGGGCGGGCTCAACATTTACAAAAACTAATATATTCATCTACGTCTCTGTTGTGGTAGAAAACTTAAATTCTTAGGTATACGGACCACTCTAAGTAAACAAAAAAAATGTGAAATTTTTAAACTTTAGCTATAGGAAATGGGGGAAGCTAAAGCTAGAAATAACTTTTTGAGATGAGGTTAGAAATTAAAATTTGAAAGACAGATAGAAATAAAACTTCAGATATCCAAATGAATGTTATAATTTAATATTTTTCAAAGGGCTTTGGAAAAGTGGGTTGAGTGGCTAAAAACTTACAAAACTATTAGAAACAACCTCTTCTGAGTGTGGTATAAAACTAAAATTCTGCACATAGGCAAAGATACCACTCCAAATAACTATAAATGTCCAAAAATTTTAAAGTTTATAATAGGAGTCCATAAAAAAAGGGTGGAGTTTATGAAAGATTAAGTATGGTAGAGGTATGGCTTCAGATAACCAAATAAGTCTTAAATTGATAAACTACTTTTATGTGTGATATAAATTTGGAATTCGTCAAGCAATTTAACTATAAAGTCGAACATTTTAAATTTCAAAATGAGACTACAGGAAATAGTAATGGAGGGTGTGTGTAGGAAGGGGGGGGGGGATTGGTGTTTACTTGTAGGAAGTAGAAAATTTAAATTTGTCAGGAATGTAGAGGGATAACCTCAAATAACCACAAATACATTTTAAATATTAGTTATTTCTAAGGAGGCTGGTGATATAAGGGGTCTCAAAATTTTAAAACATGAAAGACTAAACTACTTCTCTAAGTGTTAGATGATTGACATAAGTCAGGTGGGTTTAAAGACCAACTTAAACAGTACCAAGGCCTGAATCATTACATTTCAAAATGAAGGCTTGGAAAATAGGGCGTGAAGGTCACCTCAAAATACCTACAAGGCTATATAAATAAATTTTTTTTTAGAGAAATAAGCTTGAAATTTTACCATGTTATTTATAAATAAAACAGGTTTGAGTCACTAGACAGGGCCACAATGTTCACGTTAATTCATTAAAAAAAATCTTATCTAATGCTGCTATGCTCATGACAAATATTCTAACAACGGTTTATATCACCAAGTGAAGAAAATTAAATTATATATTTCTACTGGAGCGATATTTATTTTTTTGGGCAAAATTTTTTTTAAAAAAATTCTGCAAAAACATTGGCATTTTCTCGCGTTGCCTACATTCTTGAACAAGTGGAATTTCAAAATTGAAGCCCAGGAAATGGTAGCGCTTAAAATGTATACAACCAAAATATAACATTCTTTACGATGTGGTTAGGTTGATATTTGGTAACCACGAAAAATATCATATAAAATAAGTCTTAAAATTTCAAATTAGAATCGTGGTAGCTAAGGAGGGTGAGGGTAAGGAGGGTGAGGGGGATATAGAGGTTTGTAAATGAGAGCAAATTTCCATCTTTTCAAAGAAAATATACTTTTATGCATGAAAGAATATTTAAATTTGCCAATTTGATAAAACACATAACCATAAAAGTTATGAAGTTTGGAATTCGAAAATTTATTCCTGGGAAATTGGAGGGGCCTCTAAAATTTCCTAAGCTATAAAAATTCGATATGTTCTAAATGCGGGGACACTATATACTAATTAAACCTCCCTCATCCCTAACACCATAGTGAAATTAGTAGTACATAAGCGTATAACTCGAACGAATATTAAGGGACAATGCTAACAAAAATAACAAAATAGAAAATGTTATTGATGTTGACCACACAAAATCTACTTTCTAAAAGACTCTTTTTTATAAAAATTGGACTTTAGTAAGACATTTGGAACATTAAATTTGTAAGGGCGGAGGGAAAAAGTTTATACTGAAAGTATATCAACACACAAACTAAAGACTATCTTAAGGTGGATACATTAGATTTACAAATACATAGCTCTTATCGCACATCTAGTAGCGACATAACAATTAAAATAAACCAATTCAAGAGACATAACTTGATGACCATGATTCTCTTTAGATAGTAATGATGCTTCATAATTAATATGTTTCTGTAAAAGAGGCTATTATTTAATTTATGCTTGTTGGTGAAATGTGATTCTCTTTTTTCAAACATGTTTTTATGATCGTGCTTAGGTAAAGTTTGCTTTGTCATTGGAGTACGACGGCTGCCCTACGATTGCGCTCATTTGTGCACTCAGATTGTAAACTAGATAATATTTTACTTCTAATAGGTTTTATTTATTAATTGCAATAACTGAGTTGTGATTGTCATGGTTAGCTTAGGATTGTACATGAAAGAACTTTCAAAATTATTACATCTGGACCAATAAAGTAAGGATGTTATAGCTAAATACGTCAAATCTTGATTTAGTACATTACGAAATCAAAGAGACCAGAATATTATGAAATATATCAATTTACAAATTAGTTTGACAAATATTTTAATCAAATAACTGTTAAATCTTATTTATTTATTATTACTGTATTGATTTTTTAATGATATTGATTATAATTTTAGTTTAAAACCTATCCAAACTATATATTCAGAATTTTTTTTCTTTACTTTAGTAGATAGTTTTTATACCAAACACTTAACAACTATAGCTGTGTTTGGGTAAAGTTAAAAAGGTTTTTTTTTCATATACGTTGTACTGTCAACAATTTTACTAATTTTACTAAACTCTTTTATTGAGATATAAATATATATTTTTTAATAAAATCTGCAATTATTAATTGTATGAAAATATTTTTATATTATAGTATAATAATCTTATACTGAAAGAGTTTCGAGTGTAATTTTTTGATATTTATTTCTATTCCCCTTTGCTAAAATAATAATAGATATTAAATTTTCCATACATACACGAGAAGGTGTTGGATAAGTGCAATTGGACAACACATGAGATTTTTGTTGTGTAATCCTAACGCGCGTTTAGGGAGATAAGCTTCATTTTCAGACTTGATTTTATTATAAACTGATTTAAAACCGATTTGTTAACTTCAATTGCGCATTAATAATAAAATAATAATATTGAAACTTTCGGGTTTTACGCTTATGGGCTAGGATTTGAGAAGGTTAGATATAGAGGACGTTAACCCACATTTTCGTGGAGAAAGACTGGAAAACCATTTATGGAAAATCACCCTAGTTCAACTGAGTGAGATTCTAACCTCGGTCTCCCCGTCCTCAGCAGTCTAGCTCAACACAAAAATAGTGCGCTAGCTAACTATGCCACCTAGGCGGAAATTAATATAAAATAATGTTGAATATAGTCGTTCCAATGTTTAAAATAAAGGGGTATTACCGATACCAAATATATACTTAGGAAACTATTTCCATTGTATTTTCCATGCTTTTAAATTTATTTATTTTAGTTAATAAAGTAGCATATCACTTGTGTATTTTGTTTATATTAATTTGACATCAAAATGTAAAAATAAATGCAACCTTTACAACTTAAGTATTTAATTTTAATTATTGATATATTTTGTACGCTATGTCTTACTTCTCACTACAGCTATCCGCGTATTTACTCCGAAGGATAAGGAATGAGCAAGGTAAAATGTTTGGGAAATGTGTCCATATTTGAGTTGAAGGAAAATTATAAGCATATTAGGAAAAAAAAACACACTCTAAGTACACTCGATCTGGATTCGAACACTGATACCCCAGCTATTTACAGTTCAGTCTAACGAAGAAGTGAATCCTAAAGAATGGTGACCGCAGAAGTTGGTCACAAAATATTTAATAATTCATTTACAAGTGCATTTCCAAGACTCGTGTCCCTTACCTTTAAACTGTAGAAGCACTGGCATTGTATATTTGGGTCCAACACTCTCAATTGTTTGAAAAGTTTTGGTCAATAAAAGGGGGGTGAGGAGGGGCTAAGGGATTACCGCTACCTATTGTACGCCGAGAGACGGCAATTCTTAGCTTGTCTTTCTCACGAGGAACATTTTGCAAGTGAGTTGTTTTAAAGAACTCACTTGGAAGCGTTGTCATCACTGGATATTTTAAGTTATACCTGATTCGAGGAGCGCAACAAATCTCCCTTAAGGCTGTGTATTTGTTATTTCTTTGTCTGTGGCCTCGGTGTATTCAATCCATATTAATCTATTGACACCTTAGTCCTCTGATTTAATATAATGTTACCCGCTTCGGTGGCCGCGGGGTCTAACGCACTACTCTCATGTTATACTAGACTGCTGACGAAGGGAATATAGAGGTTCTAATCTTAATTGGGTGTACTGAGGGTGGTTTTCCCCTCAAATGATTTTCCACTCCCTCCACAAAAATGTGGTTACATTTTCTATTTATATAACCTGCCTAATCCCTAAAAACCATTACCGTAGTTAGTACACAAACGTATAAAATGAACCAGCAGTAAAACGCGGTGCTAGAAAAATATGTTATTTATCTTTAATTATTCACATGCTGGTAGTGTAAATAGCGATGTAACGTTGTCAATTAAAGAGGTGGGTGTGTGAGGTACGAGTGATATTGTCGTGCTCCAAAGTCGCTTTCACCACTTAATATAGTGAATTATAAGCGATCTGTTATGGCAATGTATATGACTATAATCTCATTTTTTTCAAACTCAGAAATTGCTGCTATTTTTTCTTTATTTGTTCAATAACCAACTTTATTTCTGTTTACTAATTTTGATATTGCTAGAACATGGTCCAGATCATTGTTTCTTTTCCACCTTTTAATTCCTATCCCAATAATAATAATAATAATAATAATAATAATAATGATGATGATGATAATGATGATAGAAGAAATAAGAAAAATAGTAGGTATAGTAATAATAATAATGCCTGTAGTGTGAACAATGATCTTACTAATACTCTTATATACCTACATACTTATTATCGTTAAAATAAATTAAGTCTACTATATGTATTTCATTTGTTCAGCGGGTCATTATTTATAAGTAAATACCCACAATGAATATATTTCTTGGTCTTAGTAACAAATATAAGGAATAAATCTGAATTTTATGATAAATGGCTAATTAAGTTTAAACGGATCCACCATGTATGCCAACAGTTTATAGACCAACTAGTACTGACATAAATTGTAGGTCACAGCACCTGAGAGGAAAACTCCCTGCCAACATTTTAGATTTGACTGAATTAATGTTCCGGTTTAATATCTATATGTACTATCTGTGATCTATGTTCAAAATGGTTTCTTGTGGTATTTCTCTCCTGAAGCAGGAAATTGTCGATCTTATCAAGACAGAGCTTCAGAATGAAGATAAGTTAGATACGTGTGGACAATCAGGAATAAAAACTGAGGTGAGATATCAAATCTTAGGCCTATGGGGGAGTGGCTGTAAATGATAGCTAAGGCTATTGTTTTTGTAAATTTATAGAAAAAACAACCTTTTTGGCTAAACTAAATAAAACATTTCTTGATTATATTCGTTTATAGTTTAATTTCAAACACACGAGTCAAACTGTTCTTGAAAATTTGACATAAAACATAAACAAACCATTAGAATATTTTGTGGGGAAGCAACCTAAGAACCATACCTTTTAGCTGTATTTTTCTCCCTATAATCCCCCAAAATCACATAAATGTTTACTATCAATACACCTTAAAAACACAGCCGAGAATCCTGTGATACCAAATTCAAAACTATTACAAAACATTGCTTTAGTGAAAAATTAAAAATCAAGCTCACCCAAATGACAAAAGAACAATTAATATTATTGAAAAATCTGTCGAATATCAATACCGAAGCCTTAATTGAGCAAATGGAATCTTTAAAATTGTTATCTCTTCTGTTCCGACCTTAAACACTCCTGCAAATTCACTAGAGATTTTACATCCAACAAACTCACAAAAGGGTGCATTAGACCTGAATTAAAACATAATAAAAATTAGAACGAGAACATACACAGCCCGTAACTCACTCATATTAAAGTCAAATATAAAAATAAAATAATATATTTTTTAACACTAAAGAATGTACAAATATAACATTAAGGCTACTTTCCAACCTAGCTTAACTTAACCTTCCAAATTTCCTAATAAATTAGTATCTCAATTAGTGTTAATAAATTAAACAATTTCACTTAATGTTATAAGATAATGTCATATCCTACGGGATCATGTGTTGTTAGATTGTTTACGTTACAGCTTAAATTATATTGAGTTTTCTATAAGATGTGACAGAATAATTTCAAATGACTATAATAGCTGTATTGTACCTTTGAATTTGCAATTCCCTTGTGTATATATAGTGTTTTTTTATTATATCATAAAGTACTTACGCATCATTCCCTATTTTTTTAAAGCGGAATAAATGTGAACAGCACCTTTAAAATAAAACATATAAAATTGTTTGCTTTGTTTTATTGCAATTTATTACTATCACACACTTAAGAACGACACAAGTTGAACAATACCAATATTTATAAGTTTTATAATTTTGATTAACCAATACACAGTGAAATAAATAATAGAGACATACAAACTTAAATATTGACCAACTTGTGGATTGAATAATGATTTTATTTTTTAGAACCTCGTCTACCTACTCGGCTTGTACTCATATCTTATATGTATCAGTAACGCTAATGAATTAGGGACGAAGGCGGTTTAATTTTGATGAAGTGTACCGGCATTTTCTCTAGTAAAAGTTGAAACCATTTAGGAAATAACCAATCCCAGTAGATCCGAGTGTGATATTAACTATGATACCCCTTGTGATCTGCAGTCTAGTGGATTCCGGGATTGACGCCTTATACTATTTGGCCACCGAAGCAGGTTCTTGTTTCGTTTGTGAGTTAAGAGCAAAATGTAATTTTCGTTTACATCGATTCCACGTACTTGTTTGTAAATGTAAGTTTAACATAAAATGTAATATTTTGAATTTAAAAAAAATATCATCAATATTGCAAATCATATATAAGATAGGTAGAGCTACCAAAGTCATTTTTAAAAAAAGGCCATAAACATCGATATGTTTTGAATTGTTCACAAAAATAAACCAAACATAAGCTTACGTACCAAAGTGATATTGTATTTATTGTTTAAAAAACTTTTTTTAAATATAAAATCTGTAAAAGATCTGGCTCTCCCTTTGATTAATTATTTAGCTTTTAGTTTCAATTTTTTTAATTATAAAAGTGTGAACTAAAATAGAGAACATAATTAAACTATGATTAAAGAATTCCTCTGAGCACTGGATGATTCCTGGTTGAGTCTACTCCTCCAACTCTTTCAGTGAGAATGAGTTTGTGGAGTGAAAAGTTTCATAAGCTATCCTGTGAGCTGAGTTTACAGTTACAGTGAACTATAGGTGTCTCATAGAGCCGGGGTTTCTTGGTGACCTCTATAGAGGGTTTGATGTTCTGCTGATTGTTGCATTTTTATGGTTCATCTTTTTAAATAGCCAATGGCTTTGAAAAGGAAATATTAAACTGCACTCATATTTTAATAGGCAGAAACTCATATGACAGCTATAAAGGTTAGTAGATCTCCTTTCACATACTCAAATATTAATTCATGTGATCTTTCACTTTAAAGATATATCGTTGATTATTATTACAAAACACTCACTAAAAATATATAAATACTATGATTTTTTAAACATTTTAGCTATTAAGTTTTGTGACGTCGCCCTTACTCTTCCTAGAAGACTAAGGCTGGCGCACAATAAGAAAATTAAACTAAAAAATAACAAGGTAGCAAAATTTGCAGGGGGCGGTGAGAAAAACAAGATATAAGTAAACAGCCTGTTTACTACTAATGTCCTTGACTTGTACTCAAAAATATTTAGGACGCCAAGAAGGATAACAAGGGCAGAAAACTAAATTATGACGAAATGTTTCAAAAAAATAACATGGTGTAGTTTTATTGATGTTAACAAAAAATTTGAATAGGATACATAAAATGGAAAATGAGTTATTCATACAATGTACAGTTTAGAGAGGCTATTTGTATATGATAGTAATATAAAAAAAAAATAAACAATGGACTCTACAGGCCCGCAAGGCTAATGAGTTAATTTACGGAGATATTTACTATACAAAATATGGTCGTCGAAAACAAATTTACTCATTCCGAGTGGTAACATTGAATTTTTGCCATATGGGCCAAAAGGTTAAACGGAGCCAGTGATATCATTACTGAAACTCATTGAAAACATTGAAAACATTGAAAACTTCCATTTGCCTGGTTAACCGAGTTTACCATAAACATTATACGGAAATACCGCATTTGATACCTTCTAAAACATACGACCAATTTGTACTTTAAATATTTGTAACTGTTCTAACTTGACTTTTGAAAAGTTACGTACATCAGACTTATTTACATTTCAAAAGATTCTATATTAACATTATGAATGTTACGTGGTGACTCTACATCTGACAATTTAGAACTGCAAAAGATTCGACCTTAACATTTTGAAAATTACATAAAGTTTATACCTCTGACATGTTTATACTCCACAAGAATTTAAGTTAGCTCTTTGAAAGTTACGTGGTAACTCTACCTCGGACAAATTAATACTTTGAAAGATTCGTACTTAACATCTTAAATGTTACGTGGTGACTCTACACCTGACAAATTTAAACTGCAACATATTTGAACTTAACATATTGAAAGTTACATAAAGTTTATACCTCTGACAAGTTTATACTCAAAAAAGATTCTAAGTTAACATTTTGAATGTTACGTGGTAACTCTACATCTGACAAATTAATACTTTGAAAAGATTCGTACTTAACATTTTAAATGTTACGTGGTGACTCTACACCTGACAAATTTAAACTGCGACATATTTGAATTTAACATATTTAAATAATATCTGTTGAAGAGTTTTATTCGTACCTAAATAAACCCAAGGAATGTCCAAGGGGGGGGCCTGCCGAGAGAAGTCAAGTCCTCACGGACAATCCAAGCATATATATGATTATACCAGCTCAGAGAGGGGGATAAGGGGTGACTATAAACATAGGGAAAACAAAACACATGACGGGAGGGAGGGGATAGATTGTATCAAACGTGGGGCAAAATGAACATTCTGGACATATTATACATTTACGGCGCATGCTCACCACACACCCCTTCACACCCCGCCACGGGGGAATAGAGCATTGCATTTTACTATTTCAGTGTTTATGGTGCGTTCAGACGAACAATGATTTTTGTGGAAGGAGGACGCCGTTATTCTTTCGTGTGATAACCAGTCAGTCGGGGCAGCACAGTGGGGGACATTTTAGGTGAGTTTCTTGAACTTAGACTTTTTCTTGGAGCATTTGTTCCAATAAATGCTACAGTTTTGACTAGATTTCTATTTCTATGACCACAAATATAAATGTGTAAATAGAAAGTACGTATTTGTCACTATATTAAATAAAGCTAGATCACAAATATTAAGCATAAAAAACGCTGTTTTATAAGCAGCTCCCCAAGGAATCACTTGATATTTTATTTTAAATATTAACTTGACTCTTACATAAATTCTAGCATTTGGACTCTGGCTTTTGAAACCTTTTCTGGTTCGCAGAACATGTTAACTATAAACACAAATTGTAACATATTTGTGTATTGGTATATTCTTTGCATTATTAACATATTTAATTTGTATTAGTAAATGTATTTTGTTTTTTAATTCTATAAGGATTCCGATTTGGTGGGAGATTTTAAAGATACCATAAATTATGAAACACAATGTTTTCAAACCTCGGAAGTGAAAATGAAATCTCCGTGGGATGGCTTTCTTCCAATCAAAGAAGAAATTAAGGTAGCTACTCCCTATATATTAAATTTTAGTATTTAAATTATATCTATAAAAATAGCCCTTTAAAACTGGACTAAGGAATTAAATACTAATTAATAATAGTTGGAAATCTTTTGAAAATATTTACATACACAAAGGAATTTAATTATTTTTACTGGAAATATATAGCATTGTATTGTTAAACTTATATTTTATTTAATAAATTCTTTAAAAAAGTCTAGGATATTGAAATCATTTATTTTATAGGGATTTTTTTTTACAAATCTTATAATACATTATAGTTAATTTTTTATATAACAGCATTACTATATAATCCATCAAAATTGAAAACAAAAAAATTCATTGTTCAATTTTTTAAAGAAGTATTATGGAATATATAAGTAAGTCCATAAGATCTCTGAAATCTTTATATAGTTCTAAAAATAACTAAAACATTTGACCTATAACTATAAAATAACTTTTATTTTCTTAGTTAAAATATAACAAAATTATGTATTTGATCAAAATTGCCAATTTGTTATTTCAATACTATTTTGCAAATAAAGCACTTTCTTAACTTGAGACAAACAAACATTCTAAGCACTATAACCTTCAAATACCTATGTACAAAATAGAAAAAGAGAAAAGAAAATTAATAGTTTGCCATTTGGGGGTCTCTTGTTTATTTTATGATAACACTTCCCCTCTTCCACTGACGCTTATAAACAACCACTCTACAATTTTCTTCTAGATCACAGAGGCGGGATTTTCCTGTTTTTCATTTTAGATAAACATACATTTCTACATAGTCTTTTAAACTAAATTATGATAAAAAGATTCCTACCGACTAATTGCGTGTCTTTATGGACAGGTTGGATGCAATGTTGAGTCATGTGGTTTACAGATAGGACTATAGGGAAAGAGTTAATAAGGAGTACAGGAGTACAGTCAACAATACTTTGTACCACAAATAGTATGGCATGTTAAATGTGTATAAGAAAGGTCACTTATAGACATAATCTTTTATTGCCTTATAAATAGATGCATTAATAGCATTTTCAGCTTCTGATAGGGTATAATAATGCAACCTAATGTTCCATGGAGAGACTTATTTGTACGAAGGTTAATATTAGAAATGTGTTTATCTGCTTGCTTATTTCCTTTGTTCTTTTCTTATGCTTTGAAAAGGTACACTTTTTAAAATTGCATTGTGCCAAACTCACAAATATATAAGTATCTTTAAAGTTTGTTTTGGTGAAATTTCCTATCTCTCGTTGCAACTTATACTGCTAAACTAAGTAAATTAGAAAAACTGAACATTTCAATTTGACAATAGTTTTATTTAGTAGACATTAAAAGCATAAAAATGTACAAGTTTTACAACAAGGTAGAAAATTATAGAAAGTTAAATTTCTTCTCAAGACAAATAAACTTGAGGGATTACTTGATTACTTGTGGCAACCTGGGCAACACAGTGGCCAGGCAAGAGGCTGTAGAATTTCTAAAAGGAGAGTAATTTGAGAATTAGTTAAAGCAAAATATAGAACAAATTTATAAGATAACTTTTATACAGTCTCACTTGGCAGGGTTGAATATTACCAGAGATCCACTAAATTTGTTGGATAATTGGCTGGTGAATCCTGCTGATTGATGGCTAAGGGCCAGGCGTCATTAAGGTACTATGGCCGGACATGTTCCCTTACGGTACTACCA
>CABFOV010000778.1:33687-82148 GCA_902141375.1 Timema poppense | reverse complement strand
CCCCCCCCCCAAACAAAATTGCTCAATTCCACAAATGTCAGAGATTCGGACATACCCGCAACACCTGTCAAAACAACTCCCGCTGTGTCAAATGCCTGTCAGCGCACGACACAAAGGACTGCTCCAAAAAAAGATACCACCACCCCGGCAAGATGTGTAAACTGCAGAGGTGACCACTCTGAAAACTACAGCAAATGCCCCGTCAACAGGAAACTCTTAGACGAGAAACTATCACTTCACACAGCTAAGCAAGAAGCCCTCACCCAACAGAGATGGATCCCCCCACCCCCAAAAGCCACATGTTTCCCCAAAACAGAAGACCAATCAGTCTCCTCCCCACGCTCAGTAATTTATTTGAACAAATTATACTTGAAAGACTAAACAAATCACTGATAAATTAAAAATTATCCCAGAACTTCAATTTGGCTTCAATAATAAGCACTCCACTGCCCACCCAATAGTTAACCTAGTAGAAGACGCCACTCTGGCTTTCGAAGAGAAACAGTATCTAATCGCAATATTTCTAGATATAGAGAAGGCTTTCGATAAAGTGTGGCATATCAGCCTACTCCATAAACTAATCATACTTGACTTCCCCTCATGGTTCGTTCACATAATCGCCAGCTTCCTTAGTCTGAGAACATTCAAGGTAACAATGGAGGGTAAAATGTCCCCTACACATCCAATCAGGGCGGGAGTCCCCCAAGGTTCCACGCTATCACCACACCTCTACAGCATTTACGTATCAGACATAGCCTCCGACCCTAGAGTCAAAGTTAGGCAATTTGCAGACGATACTATGGTTTACGCACAAAACAGAAACATAAACTTCTCGATTCTAGGAATTCAAAGATACTTGGTAACACTACAGGAATGGTTCACTAAATGAAGAATTAAAGTAAACCCAGACAAATCAGCAGCATTGGTAATATCTAAAAGGCTTCAAACCCCACCAGCTCCTTTCATATTATTTAATACAGAAATACCAATACAGACAAGCGTAAAATATCTAGGCATAACAATAGATAAGAGATTAACTTGGAGAAAGCACATAGAACAAACAAACACAAAAGTGCTAGGCAGATTTGTGCAACTTTATCCACTGTTAAAAGGTAACCAGCCAACGGAACACACCAAACTAATTATCTACAGATCAGTCATTCAGCCAATCATAGTATACAACTGCGTACCCTGGAGCTACGCATCAGCACACTTACTAAATAAACTACAAACTACTCAAAACAAAATACTCAGAACTATAACCGGGACAAACCGCTACACTAGAACAGATTATCTACACACCATGACAAAGAGCTGACTATTACAAGAAATATACAGGATAGAAACAAGAAGTTTTACGAACAAAGCGATACGCACACAAACACAATCATAAGATCACTAGGACGCTATGACCCAGAAGACACCAGGAAATACAAAAAAACTAGACTGGCATAGTGACAAACAAAACGAAACATTAAAAAACAAAAAAATTATCAAAAATATATAGAACAAACAATTTAAAAAATAATAAAAAATCATTAGTTTTAGTTAAACATCACAAGTTATAAGCATAAAAAAGTTATTATGTCATGAAGCCCGGTGGACGAGGACTACCTTCTTGAAGGCACAAGGTTTAACTTTCACGCACAATCGCTCATTTGACGCCATTTCTACCTTAGTCACGGCCGGACGCCACTGGGATAACCGTCTAGGTTGCCTACTAGCCAGAGGATAATCCTGGCGCCGGGGGCGGCCCCAGTTGGTGAATGGAAATGTATCCACCTCACTCCAAATCTCAAGAAAAGAAAATCCTACCCCAACAAGTAACTCTTATTACCTTTGCCACCGCCGGACTCCACAGGGACAACCGTCTAGGTTCTCTACGAGCCAGAGGATTAATCCTGGCGCCGTGGTCGGCCCCTGATTGGGGAATGGAAATGTAACCATCCGCTTCAAACCAACTCCTAAAACAGTTAAGCCTACCAAACCATTCCCGTACTCACGTTACACCATCACTCACAATCGATCATTCCTATGAAACCAACCTTCCTCATCCTAAGAAAAGAAAATCCTTCCAAACCTCTTTACCACTGCGAGATCATTCAAAATCACCTCTATTTTCACTAAAAGGGTACTAATTTATAACTTTGTATTTTATTGCAGTATCATTCAACGGTTTCACCCATTCATTGTTTCACCCTCACATCATGAGGATAAGGGCTAGCGACTGCTGCCTGTAACTCACAAAGCATAATCAGCCCTTTCGCAGATGACTTAGCTTGGCGTTACTTTCAAGGTGGATATTCTGAGTCGGACAACAGCCGAACGGAAAATAATGGAAATTATACTCCTTTAACAGTTATTTATAAAAGTTCTCGCCTTTATTTTTAATTTTTGTTATTCGGATACTTGTTGAGTTTATTTTGAGTTGTCATACTTAAGCAATTTTTTGTAAATAATGGTGAATGTCACGTTTCAGTCAATCGTAAATGGTGTGTCCATGTCCTTCCATTAGCATTTAGATCTCACTGGAGAGAATTTCTACATTCACATTCCATAATCGGTCTAGTTATCTACGCCATCTTACGATATCGGCACCTTATTTCTATCTATCTAGATCACTCCATAGGTCATATTCTATTCCTCTTGCTCCTATTTGATTGTGTAAGTCTTCTCTTTTATTTTATGCCTGATTTATAACAATAATCTTAAGACCTTAAGACCTTAATTTTGTGTAAATATGACAGTTGGGATATTCAAAACAATAAGGCTGATTGTTGATCAGAATGGATTTGAATAATTTTCATACAAATGATTTTTAAACTAGCTTATAGAATGATAGGTTAAGAATATATAATTATTCGATAATTTTCATTCAATAGAGCCCATCACTTCTCCTATGTTTTGATGTTATGTTGGCCATTTTAATTTTAGAATGCATTTCACACGTAAATAACGATTTGTAGATGATACTAATTACTAACTAATGTTCTACTAAATAAAGTTCTAAAGTTTTAAGCCTCGGTGTATTCAACGAATTTCATCTATTGACACCTTATTCCTCTGTTTTAAAATAATGTCACCCGCTCCGGTGACCACGGGGTCTAATGCGCTATTCTCTTGTTGGACTAGACTTCCGATGACTGTTATATCGAGGTTCGAATCTTAGCTCGGTGTACTGAGGGTGGTTTTCCCTCAAAAGTTTTTCCACTCTTTATCTCCACGCTAATGTGGTTACATTTCTTAATCCCTAAAAACCATTAGCGTATTTTTTTACACAAACATGTAACCCGAATGCGTAATAAAACACTAGTTGCTAGTGCTAGTTGGTAGTGGAAACGTTGTCAATTAAAGAGGTGAGTGTGTGTGGTACGAGTGATATTGTCATGAATATTATGGGATTATATTCGTGCTCCAAAATCTCTTTCAACACTTAATACAGTGAAATATAAGTTATCTGTTATGGCAATATATATGACTCTAATCCCATTTTGTTCACACTCAGAAATGGCTGCTATATTTTCATTATTTGTTCAATAAAAAACTTTATTTCTCTTTACTAATTTTGATATTGCTAGAACTTGGTCCAGATCATTGTTTCTTTTCCACCTTTTAATTCGTATCCCAATAATAATAATAATAATAATAATAATGATGATGATAAAAGAAATATTAACTGTAGTAAATGTAGCAATAGTAATAATAGTAGTAATAATAATTTCAATTTCCTTTATTATAGTGCTGGCCAACAATCGTAGGATCTATATCAGACTAGCCCCGAAAGTACACAAAAACCATACAAATACATATATTTACACGAGAAAATAAGATAAACATAAATGGCTAACTAATTTTATATAATGATTAGTAGTTACAAAAAAAAGGTAATTAATAATGATAATAAATAATAGCAATAATAACAAAAAAATAATGATTAGTTAAAAACAGTTACAATATGCAAAAATATAAATCAGAATATTGTAAAATCTAGATATTTTAAGCAGAACCTCATAGTGATAAATTATTTATAAGGGATTTCCTTAAATAACTCTTTGAGCTTAGCTTTTCTTTTATGATAAAAGTCGAATTCGACAAATCTAGAATTGGCGCTATGGATACAACGACCTATAGGTCTTTCCGTATAAGAGCTATTCAGAAAAAAAAAAATGATTACAAAAAGCCCGAGATTGATGTGAATGGCTACATGATCAAGGGCAAATTTGCAATAAATTTTGCTATTGAATATATTAAAAACAAAAAGGGAATCACAATAAAGTATTCTCAATAAGAGAGTTTGGAAACCTAAGAGGTTTCGAATTCTGTCATAATCATAATAAATCCGGTTACTAAAGTATTTATCATAGCACGCAGTGACAAATGTTCTTTGAACGTTTTCCAACCTAAGAGAGTCAGTTAAGGTAATGGAATTCCAAGCAACAGAAGCGTATTCTAACTTATATCTAATAAGGGCGTAGTACAGACTTAAAAAACAGTCAACTTTTTTAAATGTTGATGTAATAAATTTAATAAGTCCAAGTAATTTTGATGACTAAAAATTATATTGTATACATGATAGTGGAAAAAGTTTATTATCAAGAAGAAAACCAAGATCATTAATATAAAGGCTGCGAACTATGTTTACACTGCCCAATTTATAAGCAAAAAAGAAAGGATAAGTTTTCCTAGTAAAAGTTATAAATTTGGTCTTAGATTTATTAATAGACTTTCCATTTTCAAAAGACCACTTTAGAATACCATTTACATCATTTTGTAGCTCTCTACAATCTGCAATTGATTTGAAAATTTTAAATAATTTTACATCTAGCAAAGAGTAAATAACTAAACGAGTTCAAATATTTACCAATGTCATCAATAAACACATTAAAGAGAAGAGGACCTAAATTATAACCCTGTGGTACGCCACAGAGGGCTAAAAATGTATTTGAGGTGTCTGAATCAATTTTATTAGTGAATTAGTGTTATGCATATAACTGCTCAACCATTTTATATATGAGTGAGAAAGTCCAAAATTACCAAGTTTAGAAAGAATAATATTATGCTGACATAAGTCAAATGCATTACTTTGGTCAAAATAAATAGCATCAACCTGACCTTGGGCAGAGACTTGAGGGACGACATTCCCAAGAAATTCTACTAAATTAGTGATAGTTGATTTATTTTTTATATAGCCATGTTAATTATCTGAAAATTTATTTTTAAGGTGGTAGAAAGTATGCTCATGTATGAATTTCTCGAATACATGGGAGAAAATGCTTAAGAGGGAAATTGGTCTATATTACAATTTTTTGTTTTTGGCCCTTTTTTATAATTAGGTAAGATTACAGATTGTTTCCATGTAAGAGGAAAAGTTTCGTTTGACAGGCTAATGTTAAAAATATAGGCTAACAAAGGGCTGAAAATGCTGGCACAGCCTTTAACAATAAAACTTGGAATTCCATCTGTGCCGGCGCATCTAGAAGAACTCAATTTTTTATACCACTATCAACATCCAAAGGTGTAATGTGGCAAGGATACAAGTGCGCGCTCGTTTCAATAACGGGGCAGGGTAAGACAGGAAGGGGTGAATTATAAACAAAATTAAAGTGGGTCCCAAACTCATTAGCAATTAATACAGGATAAGCAATAATCCTGCCATTAATTTCTAGGATAGTCGGGGAAACTTTATTCACACGATTGTTTTTAAAAATTTCCAAAATTCCTTGAGTTTGCATTTAATACTATTTTCAATTGAGTTCATCCAATTGGCTCTGTCTATAAGCAAAGTAGTTTAAACTAATTTACGAAAGTGAGAAAATGTGTATAGAATACACCATTATTTGTTAGTTTAAACTTTTTGAAAGACATATTTTTTTTCCTAATATAGTATTTAAGAGTAGAATAAAACCAATTCAGATATTTGGATGAATTTAGAATGGTAATTTGAGGAACATGACGTGTTCTGATCTTCCTTTGGACTAAATTGGTAAAATTATCTACAGCCAAATTAACATTCGTAGTAAAATAAACAAAAGACCAATCAGCAGTGGCCAGGTCATTGTAAAGATGAAGGTAATCACCACGTGCATAGTTAATATATGTGGTGGTGTTGCCATTAATTTTAGTAGCAATAGGTACATCAAGGGAAATCAATAAGGGCAGATGTGATAAATCAATATTTACTAGTGATTGAGAGCTACGAGTTACTACAAAGTGGTTGAAATTAGCAAAAACAAGGTCAAGGAGGTTAGTGTCATTATCAGGTTCATTGAGTTGTTCTAATCCTATTATGTTGCTTGAAGCAAGAAGTTGAGTAGCTTTTAATTCAATGTAGAAATGCGAAATGTTTTGAGCATGATTATATTTCAAATCAATTTGGGGACAGTTAAAATCACTTAATATTATTAATCGATAGGGATAGTTAGCCAAAGCACCTTCAAGAAATGTAAAGTAGTTCTTAAATGCTTTGACTGTTATTTGGGGAGCAAGATATATGTTCCCAATTAACAGTCGTTGGCGATCAAATGTTGGGATTTCAATCCAGACACATTCAATATTATTATCTAGGTCAGTTCTCCTAGCAACACCAGAAATAGAATCAATGACAGAAATGAGAACATCAGCCCTTGAAATAGTAGCTTCATCATATAATTTATCGGATCTATAACTATTATAGCTAGGGGTAAAGTAATTATCATTAACAAACTCACTAGAGAGACAAGTTTCAACTAAACAAATGATAGATAATTCATTCACACAAATATTTGTAAATAATTCCCTTCCTTTGGTTCGTAGACCCCGAAAATTTTGATAATATAATAGAATATCACTATTCACTAGAAGATGGGTTGGGAGGTAGTCTCCAGACCTCCATTGATGGTCACGAGTGGGTTTCGGGTTGAATCATCTTGAGAGCGAAGGTCAGATGCAACAGCAGCGTTTACAGGGGCGAACACACAGGGGGACTCCTCACAGGTTATCTGCTCAGGCAGCAACTTCCTATAGTAAGGTGCAATGAGACAGCCATAAGGCCAAATATCACTTTTGTTTATCATGGGAAAATCATTTTCTTTAACAGAAATATGGAAGGAGGAATATGAGTTAAATTTAGTTTTCAATTTTGAACAGACAAGGTATTCTAGATTGAGTTCTTTAGACAAAAAAGATTGAATGGCCAGGGAAGATACTTCATGAGAAAAACGAATAATGAATAGAGTTTTTATTTAACTTGGTTCACTGTATGTAGGTAGGTGGCTGTCTTATTACCAGTAAGCAACTTTCTGGCACGCGAGTGCTGGACCGGTGGATCCTCACGCAAGTTGGAATTCGCTGAATTGTTTTTACGACGTGACACCACCGTAAAACCATAATCAGCGCTTGCTGATGCAGACTGTGACCCAGCTGGTGATTACACAATAGACTTAGAGTCAAAAACAGAGCTTTTTAATTAGAATTTAAAGCTTGGATGAATGTCAATTTGGGTGATTTCAGGGAATTAGATAGGTTAAATGTAGATGCGGAAGATTCAATTGGCATAGAAGAATGAAAAGACAAGGAGCATTGAGTTTCGACTGAAACTAAGAAAACTGTGGACCTGGAAGTTAAAAGCTCCGAAATTTGTGACTTAAGCACAGCATTATCGCTGCTTAGATCTTTTACCTGAGTAGACAGATCGTAGACCATGCTAATCAGAGAATTTAACAGCTGTATCGTAACTGCTACCCGATCAGCTGATGGAGCTTTGAGTAACTCCTCAAAATACTTTTTTACCTAAGGTGGCTTCTGCGGCCACGCTGGAAGAACGGGTGAGGAAGTAGATTTTGTTAGGGTGTCGTCCCCAAACGAAGATTGAGCCTTTTTAAAACATGGGTCACACTTGAAAGTAGAAACCCCACTTTTTATTTAAAAAAAAACTCATATTTTGCATCATTAATTTTGAGGCAGTCAAGATGAAACATTGCTTTAGAAGGGCCAGAACACCAAATGGATCTTTGTCGGCCAAAGAATGCACGGGAGCATTTAGCACAATGGTCCTCATTGCCTGGCATATTAAATAAATTAACTTACCAGGCCTAAGGAAAGGCAAACTCATACATAACACAATTAAATGGAATGAGGTCACTTGTAGAGCTTAGTAAAAACACGTCCACTCATGGCAAGCACCCTCTAAATAATGGTAAAAATAGTAATAATATTAAAAATATTAGTAAGAATGTCTGTAGTTTGAGCTATAGTCTTACTAATACATTTATATACCTACATACGTACTCATTATTGCTAAAATAAAATAGGTCTATTATATGTGTTTCATTTTTTCAGTGGATTATTATTATAAGTGAAATACCCACAGTAAATAAATTTCTTGATCTTAATAACAAATATAAGTGATAAAACACAATATAAAGATAAATGGCTAATAGAATTTAAATGGAGCCAACATGACTGCACACGGATTTATAGACCTACTAGTACTGACATAAACTGTAAGGAGCAGCACCAGAGAGGAAAATATCATGTCTATATTTAACTTTGACTAGACAAATGTTCTCGTTTAGTATTTATATGTGCTATATATGATCTGTGTTCAAAATGGAGACTTGTGATATTTCTCTCGTGAAGCAGGAAATTGTTGAACTTATCAAGACAGAGCCTCAGAATGAAGATGGGTTTGATACGTGTGGACAATCAGGAATAAAAACTGAGGTGAGGCCTATAGGGGAGTGAAAGTAAATAGGAGATAGAGCTAATATATTTGTAGATTAAAAAAAAACATTTTGGCTATAATAAATAAAACAGTTCTCCATTATATTCGTTTAAAGTTAAGTTTCCTTCACACAAATTAAACTGTTTTTGAATATTTGACATAAACCATACACATATCATAATAGCATTTTGTCAGAACGCAACATAAGAACCAACCATTTTAGGTGTATTTTGTTCTCTATAAACCCCCAAAATCACAAAAATGTATACTATCTATACACAAATAAAAAATTGCGGTGAATCCCGTGATACTAAATTCAAAACTATTACGAAACATTTCTTTAGTGAAAAATTAAAAACCAAACTCCACCAAATGACGTAGAAACAATATTATTGAAAAATCTGTCAAATATCACTACCGAAGCGTTACTTGGATATAGTAGAGCTGATTATTGCTTGATAATCTTCTGCATCGATCACAATAACATTTTTACAACAGATTGAATCTTTAAAATGGTTATATTTTCTGTTCTGACCTTAAACACTCCTGCTCATTCACTAACGATTTTGCATTCAACATACTCACAAAAGGATGCATTAGACCTGGATTAAAACATAATAAAAATTAGAATGAGAACAGAAACATCCTGTAACTCACTCATCTGAAAGCCAAATATTAAAATATAATATTAATTTTAAAGCTAAATAATGTGCAAATATAAAGTTAAGGCTACTTTCCAACCTAGCTTAACTTAACCTTCCACTATCCTTGCTGCCGGCTCATTTCCTAATAAATTAGTATCTCATTTAATATCCAGAAAATAAACCATTTCACTTAAATGGTATAAGGTAACGCCATATCGTACGGGATCATGGATCAACCATGTTTCATTAGTACGTTTACGTTTCGACTTTGATTTTATTGAGTTTTTTTTATAAAGATTTCAAATGACTATAATAGCTGTATTGTACCTTTGAATTTGCAGTTTCCTATTGTGTATAGTTTTTTTTTTATTATATCATAAGGTACTTACACATCATTCCCTATTGTTTAAAAAGTAGAATAAATGTGAACAGCACCTTTAAAATAAAACATATACAATTGTTTGCATTGTTTTATTTCAATTTATTACTACCACATACTAAGAAGTACACAAGTTTAATAATACCAATATTTTTAAGTTTTATAATTTTAATTAACCAGCATACATCTACAGTAGCCCCATGGCTTCTTTGGTGCTGACTGACAGCTTTAAAAAGTTACCAGACCAAATTACGTATCCCTTCACCGAACCAGATGATCTGCAAAAACATGTGTTTAGCAGATGTCACTTCTGACAGTAAAAATTTAGGTATATACCTAAATTTTGACTGTCAGAAGTCAGCTGTTAGCTGTCAGTCAGCACTAAAAAAGTCATTGGGCTACTGTAAATAACAAAGACATACAATCTTAAATATTAACCAACTTGGGGATTTAATAATGATCATATTATATTTTAGAACCTCGTCTATTTACTCGACTTGTACTCTTATGTTATATGTATCAGTAAAGCTAATGAATTTAGGACGGAAGAGGTTTAGTTTTGATGAAGTGACCGTCATTTGTTCTAGTAAAGGTGGGAACCATTTAGGAAATAACCAATCCCATTACATCCGAGTGTGATTTTAACCATGATACCCCTTGTGATTTGTATAATAGTGGATTTTGGGATTGACGCCTAAACTATGCGGCCACCGAAGCAATTTCATGTTTCGTTGGTGAGCTATTTGTTTTATGTCTTAATCGCAACAGCAAAAAGTAATTACATCGATTTAACATATTAGTTTGTAGATGTAAGTTTAACATTTAATGTAATATTTTGAATTTAAAAAAAAAAATAGCATCAATATCACAAATCAAATATAAGATTGGTGAGCTACCAAAGTAAATTTAAAAAAAAGTCCATAAACGCCCGATATGTTTAAAATTGTTCACAAAAATAAACCAACATAAACTTATGTACCAAAGTGATATTGTATTTATTGTTAAAAAAAATATTTAAAATATCAAATCTGTATTAGACCTGGTTCTCCCATTGATTAATTATTTAGCTTTAGTTTCATTTTTTATTATTTAATAGTGTGAACTAAAACAGAGAAGAGAGTTAAACTATGAGTAAAGAATTCCTCTGAGCACTGGATGATTCCTGTACAACTTAACTCAGAGGAAGATAATTTTCGCTTTAAGCCATAAGTTCTCAGTTTGATCCACTTGTTTTGTCATTATTTTGAACTATGAACTATTGAACTATTTTAAAATAGATGTTAATGAAGTGTATATCAGTACTCCATGATCGTTTCTAACTTCACATAAAGTATATACTGACCTTCCTCTTTCCATTGTTTGCTCCATGTAAGGAGAGCCTAATCCTCCAACTCTTTAAGTAAGGATGAGTTTGTGGAGTGAAAAGTTTCACCAAGCTATCTTATGAGCTGAGTTTACAGTTACAGTGAACTAAAGGTTTTCATACAACCGCGATTTCTTGTCGACCTCTGTAGAGGGTTTGATGCTCTGCTGATTGTCATTTTCATGGATCATCTTTTTAAAAGCCAATGGCTTTGTAAATGAAATATTAAACTGCACTCATATTTTAATAGGCAGAAACTCGTATGACAGCTATAAATGTTAGTAGATCCGCTTTCACATACTCATATATTAATTCATGTGATCTCTCACTTTAAAGAGATAGCGTTGATTATCATTACAAAACACTCACTAAAAATATAGAAATACTATGATTTTTTTAAAAATTTTAGCTATTAAGTTTTGACTGTAGATTTCTATTTCTATGACCACAAATATAAATGTGTAATGTGTATTTGTCACTATATTAAATAAAGCTAGATCACAAATATTAAGCATAAAAACGCTGTTTTATAAGCAGCTCCCCAAGGAATCACTTGATATTTTATTTTAAATATTAACTTGACTTTTACATAAATTTTAGCATTTGAACTCTTACTTTTGAAACTTTTTCTTGTTCGCAGAACATGTTAACTATAAACGCAGCTTGTAATATATTTGTGTATTGGTATATTCTTTGTATTATTAAAATATTTAATTTGTATTAGTAAATGTATTTTGTTTTTTAATTCTATAAGGATTCCGATTTGGTGGGAGATTTTAAAGATAACAAAAATGATGAAACACAAAGTTTTCAAACCACAGTCGTGGAAATGAAATCTCCGTGGGATGGCTTTCTTCCAATCAAAGAACAAATTAAGGTAGATACTCTATCCATTAAATTCTTAGTTTTTAATTTATTGCCATAAAAATAGCCCTTTAAAACTGGACTAAGGAATTAAATAATAATAAATAATAGTTGGAAAACTTTAGAAAATATTTAAATACACAATAGAATTTAATTATTTTTACTAAAAATATATAGCATTCTATTGTAAAACTAAAATTTTATTTAATAAATTATTCAAAAAAAGTCTAAGATATTGAAATCATATATTTTGATAGGATTTTTTTTACATATCTCAAAATACATTATAGGTAATTTATTACACACCAGCATTAATATTTAATTCATCCAAATTGAAAATAAAATATTTCAGTGTTTTAGTTTTTTTTAAAGAATTATGGAATATTTAAGTAAGTTCATCAGGTTTCTGAAATCTTTATATATTTCTCAAAAATATCTAAAACATTTGACCTATAATAAATAATATAATAAATTTAGGTATTTTAACAAAATTGCTAATTTGTTTTTTCAATACTATTTTGCAAATAAACCAGTCTCCTAACTCGAGACAATCAAGCATTCTAAGCACTATAACCTTCAAATAACAATGTATAAAATAGAAAGAGAGAAAAGAAAACTAATATTTTGGCATGTGGGGGTTTCTTGTTTATTTTATGATATCACTTCCCCTCTTCCACTGACGCTTATAAACAGCCACTCTACTATTTTCTTCTAGATCACATAGGCAGGATTTTCCTGTTTCTCATTTTAGATAAACATACAGTTCTACATAGTCTTTTAAACTAAATGATGGTAAAAAGATTCCTACCGACTAATTGCGTGTCTTTATGGACTGGTTGAATACAATGTTGAGTCATGTGGTTTACAGATAGGACTGTTAATAAGGAGTACAGGGTTTACATGCTTAGTCTGCCAAGTCAACAATACTTTGTACCACAAATATTATGGCATGTTAAATCTGTATAAGAAAGGTCACCTAAAGACATAATCTTTTATTGCCATATAAATAGGTACATTAAAGGCAGCTTCTACTAGGGTATAGTAATGGAACTCAATGTTCCATGGAGAGGCTTATGTGTACGAAGGTTAATATTAGAAATATGTTTATCTTCTTGCTTATTTCCTTAGTTCTTTTCTTATACTCTGAAAAGGTACAATTTTTAAATTTGCATTGTCCCAAACTCACAAATATATATAATTATTTTTAAAGTTTGTTTTGATGAAATTTCTTATCTCTCGTGTCTTTTTTCCGGACACCGAAATTTCCCTATATCTTCCTGATCCTTCAGGTTCATACCTACCCTGGTCGTAACAAACTTCAGATATATCTATTCAGTATTTAATAATTATCTCAAGTTGAAGTTTTTTCTGTATATCAATTTCAAAGATTAAAATTATTCCCAAAGGTAAAAACCCAGGGGAAGTCAAATCTTGGCTTTGGGGTGTAAACTCAACAGAATCACTTTGACCTAAACAATCACTATAGGGTGGTAACATTTAATGTGGTTATAACCTTTGAAAACCAGTAGTCTTCATTCATTATGCTATGCGGGTACAAATTTTTTTTAGAGTCATGATTATGCTGCAATGTTTTCCTCAAATGAGTTAGTTCTAATTATTTAGCAGCCCCAAATACCAAGCTACTCTAATTAAGCCTTTATAATACTTATAGGTTTACCTTTCAGAAACCTGTTATATATATATATATATACACACACACACACACACACACACACACACACACACACACACACACACACACACACACACACCTTGAATGTAATGTTTACTTCCTACTGAAGCAATCTTTTTACATAATATGTTTACTACCCATTTGTTTGTTTTTTAATAAGAAATGGTTATTTGTGCTGTATCTGTAGGATGAGTCTGACACCTCGGATTCTGTTGATGAAATTGTGAAGACTGAGATTAAGTTATATGATTCCTCTCTCGGAATTTTTAACTCCAACAGAGACCACTTCACCCCGGTGGACAAATCTGAGGTATTCAGCTATAATTTTAACTTTATTTTTTAGTACTGCGTCTTAATAATCGTTCGGGTTATAGGCCTACACCTATGTACCAAATACGCTAATGGCTTTTAGGATCGGGAAGGTTATATTAAAAAGAAATATACCCGCATTGGCATGGAAAACCATTTTGGAAAAGTCAAAACATATAATAGTATTACTACTTCTGGTTTCACACATATTTATTTTGTTGTTTTGTTTTAATATAGTATTGAAATTACAAATAAGTTTATATAAAACTCCTGATTAAATATTTTTATTTTAAGAAAACAATTTTATTAGAAATTCCCTTTCATTTTTAAGTTAATAAAAGGTTATTATTGTACCTGTAATTACAAGATCAATAATCACACACACACAAATTGTAAATTAATGATCTTACAAAGTGTCTATAGACATTTGCTGTGGTATCACTCTGGAGCATTGGTAAGCTAAACCAAAGGGCAAACAGTTCTAGGTTGTGTCCATGTCTCATTTGTCAACTAGTTTATATTATTTGAAGACCCGCCGTGGAGGCGCGCTACTTTCGTGGTCAACTTAACTCCCGAGGACGTGGAAATCGAGGTTCTAATTTCGTACGAGTAAACTGGAGGTGGTTTTTCCTTAATGGTTTTACACTCTCCCTCGACACAAATGTGGATTAACTTCAGCTATATTCAACCATCCTGATTCTTAATCAACTTTAAAGGGTTTGTCTCTTGGCAATGTATAGGTGTGGTATTCTTGTCCTGATTTTTTGAGAAGGGCTTGTAGACCCTTAAAGTCCTTTAGCGTTGTCGTGTGTATTTTCAGACCATCTTTAATATAAAATACCTTGAAGGTCTCTAACATATCTGTTCTCATTGTCTTGACAATTTTTGTATAGTTCGCTGTCCCTGCAATGACAATCGGTGGTAATTTAGTCTTAGAATTTTGAGTTGCAGTGTTGCTTTCCTTAGAGCTTGCATTCGTTATGTCTACAGTTTACATAGGCTCTTCGTGGTCTGAGAGTGTCTCGAATTGGTTATTAACTTTGAACGCCTTAGGAGGTTTGTCCTCTACGGCTTTAAATAATAGTTTCCTCTTTAGAACCGTTGCTGCAACGAATTCGTTGTCACCCGTTTATACGTCTCGACAACGGTTTACTGTATTTTTTGTTATTTAGTTAGTTTTTTGTTTGTAACCAGTCTCAAAGGTATATATAGTCTGTTAATGTTAGCTTCAATTGTAGAATGCTCACCGTTTATCAATCGATGACCTCCTAGATCTGAAGGTAAAGTTATCGGATTTACCGTTTGATCGGATAAAGTCCGAGCCTCCGCAAAGTTGTCCTGATTGACGTCGCTCGTAAGCCGTTCTAGAGCTTTGAATCCGCTATAATAACACAGTATAACAGTATCGCTGTCTAAGCGCAACTCGATCGATCGATCGCGATCTCCTCGATCTCGATCCTGAAAAGCCTCGTTCTCTCGTTAAGAATGTGCTTCGAACGTTTATCAAGTTTTTCAAAGATTCCAAATGCTTATTGAGCTAAGTATTAACGCATCAAACGCATATCAAATAATCTTCTTTTTTAATAGTTTTAGAAGCATTGCTTTGGCGAGTAGTTTAGAGAACAAAACTTAAACTTTTCATAAAATTGACTATTTTGAGGTATTTTCATTAATGTTTATAAGAGAAGTAATGACCTCTTTAGAGAAATTTATGGAGTGGTTAATGCAACCCAACGTTCCATCGAGAGACATAAGTGTACGAAAGTTAGCATTAAAAATGTGTTTATCTTTTCGTTTATTTCCTAGGTTATTTTTTTTATCCTTTGCATAACTACATTTTCTAACCCTTTGTCTGCTACTTTATTTCCAGAATTTCCACACCAAGAGTGCTAAAGGTATGTTAGTTTTTGTGTGCCAAGAATGCCACAGCTCATTTCATTTTATCTAAGCGTTTCCAATAAAATGCGCTAAACTTTTATTTCTAAAGCGATTATTTGAATTTTAGAATCATCTTATATATCGTGTATTTGTCTCTAATAAATAATAAATTAATACAATTTAAATTAATTAATTTCTCATTTTTTTTTTTCAAAATTAATACTAATTTAAATATTTAAAAACATATATATACATATATATATTTATTTCAGTATTAATTGGTTGAAGTGCATTTAGTTTTATACAAGTAAATAAAGTTTTTAATATATATGAATAAATAGTAATTACAGAAATTTTTATTTAATATCCTACAGCATATATTTTTGTGGGCGTTATTGCTTACCTAACATCAAGATATATTATATTGGTTGCTTCATTAATAAATATTTAGGCTTATACATAATTAATAAAACTTTTTCAATGAATAAATATATAAAGTCATTGCGACTATTTACTTACATTGGTAAAGGAATCTTTTAATTCCACAACATAACATGAAAAACTAAATATTATATTTTTCTAAACTCATAACATCTTAACCCGTCCATTTGAAAGGGGGTTTACATCAGTATAAATATGAACTACCCTTAGGTTTTTTCCATGAAGCTCGTACGAAAATTTGCGTTGCAATTAGCACATTGAGTACTTGCCCGTGTAATTTTAAATGTACTAAATTCCTAGTTCTAATAACTGTTTACAGTTGATTTTTGTTGACAAACTTATATAAAATTATTAATGGAAATGTTCTCTTTCCAGTGATATATGACACTACTACACTATCCATAAGATAAAGCGAGAACTAGCTCAAATCTGGAGAGCTGACCTTATTGGCTCTGGTACTTTTAACATTAGTAGGTGGAGCCTAGTATCCGTTTAGACATTTGCTGCGGTCTCTTTCTGGAGCATTGGTGCGCTAAACCTAATGTTAAACAGGCCTAGGTTGTGTCAATGTCTCATCTGTCAACTAGTTAAAATATTTTAAGACCTACCTCAGGGCATAGTTGGCTAACGTGCTAGTGTCATGCTCAGCTAAACTTCAGAGGACGGGGTAATCGAGGTTATAATTTCAGTCGACAAATGTTGGTTCCCTTCCTCTAAGATAACCCTGCCATATTCCTAGCTCATTAGCGTAATTAGTACTTAGCGTATATCCCGAACGGGTATTAGTCTTAGTTCTATAATATAATGTAATATATAGTTTTTTAATATCTGTATCATAATTTAATTATTTGTTTTATCTTTGCTTGCAGATTAAACTGGAACAAGATCAACCCACATTGTCAAGTGAAATATTACAATCAAACATATTTGCACAAACAAGCTCTGATTTTAATTTGAGTATCAAATGTGATAATGAGAATAAATATTTATCTTTTAATGCTCTACACATGAACCAAGAGTGCAGGAACCTTTTACCAAAAAGATTATGTAATGAATTAAAGGAGAATTTTACATCAGAGTATAAAAGTTATTTCTTAAATTCAGATCAATCAAAATATGGTAAAGAACATAAAGGTGCGTTTAATGAAAGTAAATATAAAACTCAAGCTTGCTCATATAATAATTTAACAGGTGATGAATTTAAAGATAATGTAGAAATCAATATATCAATTAAGCATCCTAAACTAGGAGGAGTTTGTGTATCAACTGAAGCAACCAAGACCAACTGTAAATTTGAAAATCATACTAAGATAAGAGAACATTGTATTGCACATAGAATAAGAAAGAAATGTAAAATTGATAATTGTACTAAAAAGGCTCAGAAAGGAGGTCATTGTATTGCACATGGAGGAGGATGGAAATGTAAAACTGAAAATTGTAGTAAGTTCGCATTGAAAGGTGGAATTTGTTTAGCACATGGTGGGGGAAGAAACTGTAAAAATGAAGATTGTGCTAATAAGGCTAAATTAAGAGGATATTGTATTGCACATGGTGGAAGAAGGATATGTAAAACTGAAAATTGTACTAAATATGCTCAGTTTGGAGGATTTTGTACTCTACATGGAGGAGGAAGGAAATGCAAAACTGAAAATTGTACTAAGAATGCTCTGATAAGAGGACATTGTAGAGCACATGGAGGAGGATGTAAATGTAAAACTATAAATTGTGTCAATATTGCTCAGGTAGGAGGAAATTGTATTGTACATGGAGGAGGTAGGAAATGTAAAAATGAAAATTGTATGAAGTATGCTCAAGTAGGAGGATATTGTAGAGCACATGGTGGAGGAAGTAAATGTAAAACTGAAAATTGTACCAAGAATGCTGAGGTAGGAGGACATTGTATAGCACATGGAGGAGGTAAGAAATGTAAAACTAAATATTGTACTAAGTATTCTCAGGTAGGAGGACATTGTAGAGCACATGGTGTAGGAAGGAAATGTAATACTGATAATTGTACCAAGAAGTCTGAGGTAGGAGGACATTGTATTGCAAATGGTCGTAGATTAAAATGAAAAACTGAAATTGGTACTAATAGTGTTCAGCTAAGAGGTCATTAAATTTCAAATGAAGAAGGTTGTAAATGTTAAACTTAAAATTGTACTAAGAATGTTGAGGAAGGAGGACATTGTATCTTAAATTGAGTAGAATGGAAATGTAAAATTGAAAATTATATTAAGAATGCTCAGGTAGAAGAATATTGTATTGCACTTAGTGGGGGTAGTATTTGTAAATCCTAAAACTTTACTAATCTTGTTTCGAATGGAGTTCATTGTATATAACATGGAGATCGTAAAAATCTTATTAATGAAAATTCTATTAAACTAGCTATCACATGAGGAAATTGTTTTGGACATGTAGGACATAAGTAGTGAAAAACTGAAAATTATATTAAAATGGTTCAGGTAGCAGGATATTGTGAAGCACACAGAGGGGGAAGGAAATGTATATATATATTTTTATCACCGCATCTTACTACCCGTTCGGTTTATACGCTTTAAGTACTAATCACGTCTAATGGATTAGGAATTGGGAAGGTTGAATTAGAGGAAGTGAACCCGAATTTGCGTGGAGGGAGAGTGGAAAACCATTTAGAAAAAACCATCCCCAGTTCACCCAACCGAGATTCGAACCTCAATCTCCCCGTGCTCGGCAGTTGAGCTAAGGAAATGTAAAACTGAAAGTTGTATAAAGAGGGCTTAGGTAGAAAAACATTGTATTGTATATAAAGAGGGAATCATATGTAAAAAGGAAAATTGTACTAATTTACCAATGAATTAAGGTTATTTTTTTGAACTGGAAAGAGGAAGGAAATATAATACAAAAAATTTATTCTCAACAAAGTTAACATGGAGTATGTTGCCAATTTCATGAAGAAGTAAAAAACTATAACTTAATAATTATGAAATTTGCTACTCAATAAAAAAAATTAAAAAATTGAGGATGATCCAAATGTGAAAGCAAGGTTTTCTGGTACTTTCCCTGATAGGTATTTGCGTTATAAACTTATTTTTAATAAAGGAAGGAGGAATCTAGTAGAAATTTAATTATTTTTATTATTATTATTTAGCTCCGCGTCTTACTACCCGTTCCTGTTATGTGCTTTAAGTAATGATTACACTAATGGATTAGGAATTAGGCAGGTTGAATTAGAGGAAGTGAACCCGCATTTGCGTGGAAGGAGAGTGGAAAACCATTTAGGAAAAAAACACTCCAGTTCACCTGAGCGATATTCGCACCTCCATTTACCCGTCTTTAGCAGTCAAGCTCTACATGAATAGTGCGTTAGCCAACTACGCAACATCAATTTAATTACAATGTGGTGAAGGGAAGAGGAAAAGATGAATAGAAAGCACCTTTTCTACACACAAATCAATAATATGAGTTTCACTATAGAACCACTAGGCCAAATGTAGTGTTGTATTAATCTTCATAATAAAATAGGATATATCACTGCACTTAAGACTGGAACTATGGATGATAAAATTTATTGTTGCTCTTAATATTCCAGTCCATTGTAGAACAACACATTCGGAAAATACGATTGTCTTTATTTTACCACCGTGTCTTACTACTATTACTACTACTTATTTTTATTCACAAATGTGAGATCAGGATGAGTAATAGTGAATTTAGAAAAAGTTAAGCCTAATTTACATATAGTGTATGAGTAAATTTAACTTTAAGGAAAAGTGAAACTTGGTCACCTGAACAGGCTTCAAAACCCTGATCGCATTGTATATAAAGTGCAATTTATGTGGATATAATACCTTAAACTATTTAGATGATTAATTCGATTTAGACCAAAATAATATTTAAAAAAAGTTGTTTCAATTAGGTTCTGGTAAGAAAACATTGTTTAAGAAATTGAAGGAAATAAAATGAAAACAATGTTTAGTCTAAGCATTCTTTGACAGGAGCACATTGTGAAAAACCAGCTATCGAGTAATTCTATCATAAGTGAAATTGTTAAAGCAGATTTGAACGGAAAATTTTTTGAAAAGCTTTTCAAAATTTAGAATTTTTATGATATTTCATTTAACTCTTTTTCAATATGTTTGGAGATATTCACACTATGCAAGGAATGGATTTCATATATAATAATATAATCTTTTTCTCTCTTACCTTTTTTTTAACATCTCATCTCTATGTTTTATGTTTCTTTAGTAATTATGTAAATTTGATACAAAGTTTAAAATGTATATTAGCAGAAGTTGTCTTTAATGACGACCATGAATTTTTGATTTTGTAATAGTATTATTGACCCAGTTTTATTCTTTAATATTATTTATAAAAACAGAAAATCGAATTTATAATAGTATACATGTGATCTTTTTTTTTTTTTTTAGAGAGAAGCAGGTCCTGGTTCTGATTATTAGACCATTTTATATTATAGAATGATGAATGTATTGTAAATTAATATTCCAGCAATATTGATGTCATCATATAAAGTACTTTACAAATATGATATTCACAACTATTCCTAAATGCTAAGTTGTAATTTTCTTTTTTGCTTGGTCGCCTAATATAAACTTAAAAATTAAAATAAATAATTATTTATGAGTGAACTTAATGAGATTCAATTTATTTATTCGTTTAATATCCCCAACATAGTTTAGGTAAAAATGATACTTATATTTATAAGTACTTTGAACACTTAATTGCTACAATTAAAATAAAGTATGTCTTTCCTAGACACGTGGGTTCGTGTTCAGTTCTACGACTAATCGGAGAAAGTAATAGCAGCAAACAAGATGTGGGATTGAGACAACTATTGAGTATAACTCTCTTATGAGATCAGTCGGGGGTGGTAAGATCATTGGTATTTGTTGATTAACTGATGATTGTCCAGGTACGTGAGGCCAAAATTCTGGAGCTTAGTTTCAAAAATTTCATATCAATCAAATTAATGACGCGCAATAAGGTCTCAAGATTGTCTAACAGCAGAAATATTTCAGTCTAAGTTTAAATTGACTTAATTCTCCTTTCCTTGTACTCTTTATATTATGTAAAAAATGTCTAAACCTTACTAATTATCATAGTTTGTTCTTAATTACGTATATCTTCTAGTGATATCTATCGTAACTTTATGTCGCCTCTGATAACCTGATTACAAATCCCTGTTCACTAGGGAAACATTCAACATGTACCTAAAGTACATTATAATAATTACGTCATAGTTTTTTAGTGATCTAGTTAATCTACTGTGCAGGAAAAAAATATATTACAATGTAAGCTTTATTTATTTTTTGTTACTAGACAAGAACAAAAATGAGAGAAGATACGGAGAAATNTTCCCAAATAACTTTATTCCTTTACTCTCTCTCTCTCTCTCTCTCTCTCTCTTCGTGACAGGTACCTCACAAACATCATTCCCATGGCCTTCCCATTTATAATTTCTCATTTTCATATAAAAAACACCAAAACAACATATTATTTGGATAAAACTCCCGCTTATTACGAATATCTAATTTACAAATACTTGTCTACCTAAATTAGTACTGATTAAAATATCGCTAACACGAACAAACTTGCATTTGTGAAACTTTTGCTCCCAGTCGGTGTTGCTACGTGTAAATGTACGGTGCTCCTTAAACCTGCAAGTTCTTTTATCTTACATAGAACAATGCGAACGGTGGGATACGGAATCAAGAGTATCTTCTTCCGGGATAAGGGAAGTCTGCTCCTAATGGAGTAAGGAATTGTATGTACTGGAGTCTGAAACAACTGTTGGACAAATCGTGGCGAAAAAATGGCAGTTATTTAAAGGGGAAGATTGGATCTTTGGCTTCTGAGAATCTCAAAAATATATTTTTCCATTTATATCAGTTTCAAATTAAATTACTCGAAAGTAAATTATTACAAAAAATCAGTAATTAAACTTTTCAGTCCTTATTTTTCATTTGTTTTTACTGATATATGCTAGTTTTTAATGTGTGATCTGCTTATTTGTGTGACTTGTGTATTTAATATGTACTTTCTAAGCCCAAAACTACCTCAAAACTCGATTTACAGACGGATTAACCAATGACAGCACGTCCTATACCATACCTTAATTTTCATAGGAAGCTCGTTTAAAAAATATACAACATATATTCTGCTTCTAGTAAAATTTTAACTATATTGTTGTTATTTATAGGTATTGATAATATCTAACAGAAGTGACAACTGCAGATAACATGACTTTGAAGTCATGGGTGTAGTTAGAATTTAATTTGAGAGGTGGAAAGTGTATTTTATATATCCTAATTAGATTACATGGTTTTAACTCAGAGAAATACGAATATTATTTTACACACAAGTGGTGGAACTTTATTTGAGTAACGAAGGGGGTGGGGAGGCAAAATAATGTTAAGATACTTGCTACCTTCTTTCGCCCAGGAAAAAGTTAGAAAATTGGATGCTTCTAGAAGCTACTTAATTATTCAATAATTTACATTCAATAGGTGACCTGGCGGTCTAGGGGTAAGGTGTCGGACTTCTCTGCCGGCGGCCGAGGTTCAATCCTCGGTCCCGGCACAGATTTATCTGATTACCAAACCCTTCCTTCACCTCTGACAAGCCATCTTGTGAATGTGGTATCACCCTACCATTACACATTAGCGTAAGTGCGTATAACCCTAACGGGTAGTAAGACGCGGTGCTAATAATAATAATACATTCAATAGAGTCCACCACTGCTCCTATGTTTTGATATTATGTTGGCGATTTTAATTTTAGAAGGCGTTGCACCCATAATTATTTGTTGATAATACTAATTACTAACTAATGTTCTACCAGATAATGTTATAAAAGTCTTAAGCCTCTGTGTAGCCTATTCAACACATAAATCTATTGATACCTTAGTCCTCTGATTTAATATAATGTTAACCACTTCGGTGGCTGCGTGGTCTAATGCGCTACAATAGACTAGACTGCTAATGACGGGATATCAAGGCTCGAATCTTGGTTGGGTGTACTGAGGGTTGTTTTCCACTCTCCCTCTACCCAAATGTGGTTACATTTCCTATTACTATAACCTTCCTAATTCCTATAAAACCATTAGCGTAGTTTGTACACAAAAATGTAACCTGAACGCGTATTAAGCCACGGTGCTAAAAATATTTTATTTATCTCTAATTATTCACATGTTGGTAGTAAAAATTGTGGTGTAGTGTTAATTGAAGAGGAGTTTGTGGTGTGGTACGAGTGATATTGTCATGAATATTATGGCATTCTAGTCGTGCACCGAAGTCGCTGCTACCACTTGTTATAGTTTATTAGAAGAGATCTATTATGGTAATATATTTGACTATTTATTCATTTTGTTCAAACTCAGAAATTGTTGCTATATTTTAATTATTTGTTCAATAAACAACTTTATTTCTCTTTACTGGTTTTAATATCGCTAGAACATAATACAAATTATTGTTTCTTTTCCTCCTTTTAATTCGTGGCATAGTAATAATAATAATAATAATAATAATGATAATGATGCTACAATGACATTTTGTCCGTAGTTTGAGCAATAGTCTTACTAATACATTTATATACCTACATACTCATTATTGTTAAAATAAAATATCTTCTATATGTATTTAATTTTTTCATTGGATCATTATTTATAAGCGAAATACCCACAATAAATAAATTTCTTGATCTTAATAACAAATATAAGTGATAAAACTGAATATAAATATAAATGGCTAATAGAGTTTAAATGGATCCAACATGACTGCACACGGATTTATAGACCTAGTACTGAAAATCTGTAAGGAGCAGCACCAGCCACCAAAGAGGAAAACATCATGTCTTTATTTAACTTGAATAGACAAATGTTCCAGTTTAATATTTATATGTGCTATCTATGATATGTGTTCAAAATGGAGACTTGTGATTATTCTCTCGTGAAGCAGGAAATTGTTGAACTTATCAAGACAGAGCCTCAGAATGAAGATGAGTTTGATATGTGTGGACAATCAGGAATAAAATCTGAGGTGAGATATCAAATATTTTGCCAATAAGAAAGTGATAGTAGATTTTATATAAAAAAACTTTTTTTGTCTAAAATAAATAAAAAGTTCTTCAGTAGATTTGTTTATAGTTTAGTTTTCTACACACAATATAAATTGTTCTTGAATATTTGTCACAAGTGAAAAAAGAAATCATTAGAATATTTGCGGTATGAAACCTAATAACCATACCTTTTAGGTGTTTTATTTCCCTCTATAAAACATAAAAAATCACAATATTTATACTATCAATTCACTAAAAAAATAAGGGAATCTAGTGATACCAAATTCGAGACTATTACGAAACTTTGATTAATGATGAAATTAAAACCAAACTCCATCAATTGACGAAGGAACAACTAAATATTATTGAAAAATCTGTCAAATATCACCACAGAAGCGTTAATTGAATATTATAAAGTCAATTAATATGCGATGCTCGTTTGCATCGACCACAATTTTCTTTTCGCAACTGAAGACATCTTGAAAATGGTGTATATTTCTGATCCGACCTTAACCACCCTTGCACATTCACAAATCCAACAAATTCACTAGAGAATGCATTAGAACGGGATTAAAACATAATAGATTTTAGAACGAGAACAGGCACACTCCCAGAACTCGATCAACTGAAAGTCAAATATTAAAATGAAAAAATAATTATTTTAACGCTAAATAATGTGCAAATATAATATTAAGAATACTTTCCAACCTAGCTTAACTCAGACTTCCACTAATCTTGCTACTGTCCCATTTCCTAATAAATTAGTATCTCAATTAATATCCAGAAAATAAATAATGTAACTTACATGGTTAAAGATAGTTTCATATCGTATTGAATCACTGAACAACCTTGTGTTGTTAGTATGTGTAGTAATTCAAAGAATAATTTTATCGCAAAAACTAATTTATTAGTTTATTGATACATTTTTAAGCATATCAACGGTATCAAGAATGGTAAACATCATCATAGAAGAATATCAACAATGATGACAGGATCTGGGATTAACATATCCGAATAAAGTGCACACAAGTCTTTAGCGAGTGATTAATTGTTCATTGTATTGTCTTATTTCAACACTCCCCCTCACTCGTCAGAATCGTTGTCCAAGCCCAAGAGCGCATACTAGTTGACTATGCCTGGAAGAGGCCAATGCCTTGGTGAGAACATCAGCTTCCAAAGTCTCGGTTGGTTTGTAGTTGATGATGATGATGTACCTTTTCTCTAATGAAGGGTTCTCTAATACTGATATGTTTGGACTTTGAGCTTACGATGTTATTCTTAGACAAATTTTGTACAGACAAATTGTCATTAAGTATTTCAATTGACTGGTGAGGCACACCCATGTCGTTTAGTAACTGTTTTAAGTGTATTGTTTCTTTTGCTGCCTCTGTCAATGACATATATTCTACTTCCGCTGTAGACAGAGCCACAGTTCTCTGTTTTCTTGATTCCCAACTTATGGAAGTCGCTGAAAACTGGAACAGTATCCTGATTAAGATCTTCTATCCTCTCCAGTTGCCCAATCAGCATCTGCCATCCCAATAAGTGGTTTATTAGTTTTCTTGAAAACCAGTGCGAGATTTTTGGTACCCTTTAATTAGCGCAAGACTCTTTTGACAGCCAGCCAATGCACTTTCCCAAAACAGGTGTTGTATTGACTTAAGAAGCTGATTGTTTGTGTTATTTCTGGCCTTGTGTGTGTTATGTCCGGTCTAGTAGACACAGACAGATACATAAGTGAACCAATCAAGTTTTGATAGGGATATTTTTTTGTATTTCCAGGATTTTTGTGTAACTTCATGCCAGGTACCATTGGTGTTTCAACAGGTTTACAGTCACTCATGCTGTATTCTTTGAGAAGTTCTTCGATGTATCGAATTTGCGATCCTGAAATCATACCATTCTTGTGGCAGAACTCTATTCCTAAACAATAATGTTAATCTCCAAGTTCTCGCATATCAAAGGATTTAGCTAGTTATTGCTTTAAATCATTCAGCTGTTGATGATTTCTTGATGCCACTATAATGACCTCTACATATATGGCTATCAACGTTTGTTCCCCCCCCCCCCTTTAGTAGTAGTAGTAGTAGATGTGAATATACAAGGGTAAGCTTGTGAGGGAACGAAACCCAATTGCTTTAGTTTCAAGCACAATCTTTTAAACCATTGCCTAACAGCTTGTTTTAAGCCATAAACAGCTCTTTTAAGTAGGCATACATTGTCATTATACAATTTTCTAAGCTTTTCTAGCATCTTCTTAGCTTTGAGAAATGTAGAGTGAGATTTGTTGTGGCTTTCTTCCATCAATATGTCACACAAAAATGTTTCCAACATGTCTGGTTTTTGCATTAAGATTCTTTCTTCAAGTTCACCATTGAGGAAGCCAGTCGAAGTATGCATTTGAGTTACTTTCATACCTTGATTAAGTGCCACTCCAAGAAGAAATCTAATTGAGCTCAGTTTTGCGACAGGAGCATAGGTTTCAACAAAGTCAATTCCCGGTTGCTAAGCAAAACCTTTTGCAACAAGACGAGCTTTCCTTCTCTCTAGCTCCCCATTGGCTTTATATTTATTTTTAATACCATTCTGCTACCTATCACATTGTCACCATCTTCTCGATCTACATATTTCCCAAGTTTCATTTTTTAAGTGAGATTTTATTTCTTCTTTCATAGCTTTTTGCCATGCTTCTCCATCACCTCCTTCTATTGCATCTTTAACATCACAATAGACTGACATCATAATCTGACATCCAAATTGGAAGTTTCCTGTTGCGTTTTGGCCTTGAATGTACTTGATCTTCAACTGGATCTTGCTCTTCTTGGTCTGAGAGTTCTACGAGGTCTTGTACTGGAACATATTGAGCTGGAAGAGTTATTTCATCAACATTTTCTTCATTAATAACTTCTTTATTTTCCTCATTATGTTGAACATCTATTACTATAGTGTTTTCGCCTCTTCTCTCCTTTGAGTCATAGAGTTTTTTGTTCAAAACTCTGACATCTCTTGTGATTTTGATTTTCTTTTGTTGGGCATCCATTTTCTATAAGCTTTCGAGATTTCAGAGTATCCGACAAAAATCCCTTCTTCTGCTCTGGAAGTAAACTTTCCTCTGCAAGGTTTATTGTCCAAAACGAAGGTTTTGTTGCCAAATACATGAAGATGTCGAACCGATGGAACCCATTTCCGAAAAGGAGTTTCACCTTTAAGGGTCCTTGAGGGAGACCTATTACGCAGGTAGTTTTCTGTGTGAATTGCCTCAGCCTAAAATGACGGGGGGACGTTTGACTCCAACATGAGACATCGGGCTTTATCAAGTAGGGTTCTATTCATCCTCTCAGATAACGCATTTTGTTGAGGGGTATACGGTGTAGACAGCCGCCTCTGAATTCCGCATTCTTTTAGAAAACCCTCAAAGCATTTGTTGTAGTATTCCTAGATTTCATTATCAGATTGCAGAAATTTAATTTTGTTTTCTGTAAAATTCTCAACCTCGTTTTTATATACTTTGAAAACTTCTAGAACATCATTTTTATGTTTTAAAAAATAAACTTGGATGTAGCGTGTTTTCTCATCCATAAAAGTTACAAAATCTTGAACCGCCTGGGGACTCACCAAGTATGGGCCACAAAACATCCGAATGCACTATTTACAAAACTTTGAGGTTTTCTGGAACTTCTCTTGTAGAAAAGGGAACTTCGGTCAATTTTCCTTTTATGCATACCTCACAATCACTCAGTGTATCACTTTTTTGAAATCTAAGCCTTCCAATGTTTCATTTTTGCACGCCAACTTTAAATATACTTCATTTAAGTGAGCTAGTTTTACATGCCATTTTTCTGTTGCATGTTCTTCATGCGCTTTATTTGTTACTTCTACAGACTTAGAATTAATATAATATAGCCCATTTGACTTATTAGCTTCTAGTATTTCTTTTTTAACAGGAAATCGAACCCTTTATCAGTCACTTTAATTACTGATAGTAGATTTGTTGTCATATTTGGTACAAATAATGTGTTTGGCAAATTAATTTTGTTCGAATCTTTCACTTTTATTTCAACTAGGCCAGTACCAATAATAGAAGCTCTATGATTCTTAGATGCCAGTTTAAGAGTCCCATGTTCAGTGGTTTCAACAAAGTCCTGAAAGCTGTCTTTATTTCCACACATATGTGAAGTGCATCCGCTGTCAATGCACCATGATGAAATTTCAGACTCACCTGAATTAGAAGAAAGGCACTGCTCTTCCACTTTGAAAGTTCATTCCCCCTTTTTATTGTTGCTCAAACAGTTCACGGCCTTATGACTGATCGGTCCACATTTATGGTATTTATATTTAAATTGCGAGGTTGAGGGAACATTTGTAGGTTTTTGAAAATAATTTGAACGATCTTTGTTCTTTGATTTATTTTTATTTTTTTCCCGAAATAAGCGTCCTCTAAGGTCACACCATTTTTGCTTCTGGCTTCAAACTCTTCAATTATTTTGATTCTTAAGTCCTCTGGGGTAGGCAAGTTTTCCCTGGACTCAATTGCTACCCTAACATTTTCAAAAGATTTAGAAAAGCTATAACGCATCATTATGCTTAAAAGATCGGGATTTATATTGATTTCCAACTCTTCAAGCCTATCAACTGCGTCAGTGAATTTATTTAAATGATTACGGACGTCGTCACCCTCATTCATTTTCTGAAGGATCAATTGTTTTAATAAAGTGACTTTTCTAGCTGGACCTTTAATTTGGTAAAGTTTTGATAATGTATCCCACACATCTTTTGAAAATTTACAGTTCTTAATATGTCTAAGTATACTAGGCGATATAATTAAGGTATTATCTGACCTTGCATTGAGATCTTGTTCCTTCCATTTCATTATGTCATCATAATTGGTTGAGGAGCATTTTTCTTGACCAGAAACATATTTCCATAATCCATTTATTATCAAAACTGCTTGTGCTTGAAGCTTCCAAGTATCGTAGTTATCCTTTTTAAGTGACTCGATACGATAGTTTGAAGAATAACAACAATTATGACAGGATCTAGGATTAACATATCAGAATAAAGTGTACACAAGTCTTTGGCGAGTGATTAATTGTTCATTGGATTGTCTTATTTCAATGGTATGTTTACGTGGGACTTAGATTTTATTGAGTTTTCTAGAAGTTCTGATAGAATAATTTCAAATGACTATAATAGCTGTAATGTACCTATGAATTCGTCATTTTATTGTGGGTATAATGTTAATTTTAAAGTTTTTATTATTTGTAATATTGAGTTAAATACAGTGAGTTAATTGATAAGGTATTTACGCATCAATCACTGTTTTTTTTTTAAAGATCAAACAGTGGGAACAGCATCTATAAATAAAATGTACAAAATTATTTGCTTTTTTTAATTGCAACATATCTGTTTATTTACTAACATTTTTACTACTATTACACACTTAAAAAGTCCACGTTTTGAATACTACCAATATTTATAATTTTGATTAACTTATAAATAATGGAAACATATAAACATAAATATTGACCAACTGGTGGATTGAAGTATGATCATTGGCGTTTTTATATTTTTTCTTATAAGCATTTAATTGTTTATTTGATAAAAATTATTAAAATTTTGATCCATCAATTCATGAAAAGTTGTGTTAGGTTAGGAAGAGGCCTAATTATCTTATTGATAATTATAAATTATGAAGGGTTAGTTAGATTAGTTCTATCTTAATAAATAGCACACTATAACGATACTCCTTCGTTCTTCCTATAATATTTCAAAGACTCTCTATTCTAGTCTGAACGAACCCTGAACCTACTACGTGCCTCTATAGTGTATTGGATTTTGAACGGACTTAGATGCTACTACGCTTCTCTATAGTTTATTGTATGTTGTATTACACTGGGTCTTCCAAGTATGTGCTTCACAAATGACGTCAACACAATTTTTTTTTTTTTTACAGATATTCATCTTTCATCTCCCATTTTAAATTACTATAATAGCTGTATTGTACCTTTGAATTTGCAATCTCCTTGTGTGTATAGTGTTTTTTATTTATTATTGTGGCCTATGGGAATTATTTTTGGAAGGGGAATTTGCTGTTTTTGTTAGTAGGTGTAAGATTTCTGCCTTCAGTTTCAATTTGTCTTTAATAGTGTAAATACCGTATATACCTATTTGAAGTTAACTCTTTGCCACAAGTAAACTAGCTAAAAAGATATACATTTCGTAATTATATCTTATTTCTTTTTATAAATTAAATTTCGCGTAACATTTTATTTATCTACTATAGTTAGCTACAATATTTCTTTACCGCGTAAGTTTTATAACTAAATGTATTTTCTTCGAAATATTTTTTGCGTTGAATGAAATGAGAAAATTAAAAATGGTGTCGGTTTGTCGGCGGCAAAATATTTTTAAATGCTAAGCGTTATTAATAACAAATGAACCTGATCAGTCGAGACATAATTTACATGCTAATTAAAGTCCCAATATAGACCTATGTAATATCTGAAAAATGCAAACATATATGAAATTCGACTACGCTGGTAATATTACCAATAATTATTTGATTTTGAACACACACTTTCTTGGTGCGGTCCGAATTAATATGTTACTATATTAAAATTTGCACGTAATAAAAAGCGCTTTAAAATAAGAATTGTAACATCTTGTTGTCCAAGCAAATTTGATGAACACTATTTGTTACAAACCCTTTTACATCTAAACAACATTTTTATTATGCATTAAATAATAATAATAATTCATAACATTCTCATAACAATGTAAAAGAAATATTTTTTCAAATTTCTGTTGGCTAATTTACTCCTTCAATAGCAATATTCAGTAGGATTAATCTCATTTTTACTTCACAAAAAATGATTGGTTAATGTTTTAGCATGCATATTTCTCTGATCTTAATTCATTAAATTTCTGTCTAGTAATTTTATCAAATGATAGGTATTCTTCCCATATTTCGATGATTCATGCGTCTTAATTTTTACATCAATGAAAAAATGTACAAAATAAAATAAAAACTATAATTATAGGATGTATGCTATTATTTTTTAAAATTAAATTAAATCATGAAATGTAATAATATTCATAAAATATATAAAATACTTAATTTATGTGACATATGCAGAAACAAATGTTCTTTGGTGTGGAGTGAAAAGTTTCATAATCTATCCTTTGAGCTGAGTTTACAGTTACAGTGAACTGCAGGTTTCTCATAGAGCCGGGGTTTCGTGCTGACCTCAGTTGAGGGTTTGATGTTCTGCTGATTGTTGCAATTTCATAGCTCAACTTTTTAAATATCCAATGGCTTTGTAAAGGAGATATTTAGCTGAAATCATATTTTAATAGACATAAACTTGTATGACAGCTATAAAGGTAAGTAGATCTGCTTCCACATACTCATATATTAATTCATGTGATCTGCCACTGTCACTTTTAAAAGATATCGTTGATAATTATTAAATTACACTGATTAAAAATATAAAATGTTACCTATTTTGAAAAGTGTTTGTAATTTATAAAAGGTTTAACTTTCAAGTTTTGACTATAAATTGCGTTGTCTAGGACTACAAATGTAAATGTGTAAATAGAAAGTAAATATTTGTGTATTAGTATATCCTTTGCATTATTGACATGTTTAATACGTATTAGTAAATGTATGTTTTGTTTTTTAATTCTATAAGGATTCCAAATTTGTGGGAGATTTTAAAGATACAATAAATTATGAAACAAAAAGTTTTCAAACTTCAGACGTGGAAATCAAATCTCCGTGGGATGGCTTTCTTCCAATCAATGAACAAATTAAGGTATTTACTCTCTATATATTACATTTTTAATATTAAAATTATCTCCATAAAACTAGCACCTTAAAACTAGACCAAGTAATTAAATAATCATTAATAATAGTTGAAAATTTTGAAAATATTTAAATACACAACGGAATTTAATTATTTATACTGGAAATATTTATTATACTTACAAACTCATATTTTTTAAAATAAATCATTCACAAAAAACTTATAGAATATTGAAATAATATATTTTAAGAACTTTTTTAATGAAAATATCAAAACGCATTATAGTTAATTTTTAACATTCCTGCATTAATATTTAATCCTTTAAAAAAGAAAGCCAAAGAATGTCAGTGTGTTAGCTTTTTCAAATAATAATTAGGGAATATTTAAGTAAGTTCATCAGATTTCTGAAAACCATATATATTTCTCAAAAATATCTAAAACAATTGAATTTAAACTGTATTATTATTGTTATTATTATTATTATTAGCACTGCGTCTTACTACCCATTCAGGTTATACGCACTTACGCTAATGTGTAATGGTAGGGTGATTGTGAGATGAAATGGAGGACCTACAGTTTAACGTGGAATCCGAACCACGGTGGAGGCCTGGCATTCCCCACATTCACAAGATGTCTTGTCAGAGGTGAAGGAAGGGTTTGGTAATCAGATAAATCTGTGCCGGGACCGAGGATTGAACCCCGGCCGCCAGCACAGAAGTCTGACACCTTACCCCTAGACCGCCAGGTCACCTTTAAAATGTAAAAATAACTTTTATTCTTGTAGTTAAAATAAAATCAAGGTATGCATTTTAACAAAATTGTCAATTTGTTTTTTCAAAACTATTTTGCTAATATAGCAGTCGTTTAACTTGAGACAATCAAGCACTCTTAAGCACTAAAACTCTTAGATGCCAATGTAAAAAATAGAAAGATAGAAAATAAAATGAGTAATTGGCCATTTGGAGTCTATTGTTTATCTTATGATAACACTTTCCCTTTTCCACTGACGCTTATAAACAGCCACTCTATTATTTTCTTTTAGACTACGTTGACATCTTTTAGAATATGAATTTTCTTGTTTCTTATTTAGTTAAACATACATTTCTTAATATTTTTATCCTCTGCAAAGGTACACTATTTAAACTTGCATTTTCCCAAACTCACAAGTATTATTAAAAAGATTTTTTATGAAATTCTCTTTTCACATGAATACACCCTCTATTTTTTAGACACCAAAAAATCTCTATATCCTCCTGACACTTTATGTTACAGACTTACCCTGGTAGTAACAAACCTCCAGATATATCAATTCGGGATTTAACAATTATCTCAAGTAGAATTGTTTTCTGGATTTTCACTTTAAAGTCTTTATAATATTCTCAGAGGTAAAAACCTAAGGGAAGTAAAATCTTGTGCTTAGGGTGTAAACTCAACAGGATCACGTCCACCTATACAATACCTTGGATCATCATAGGTAGTGTGGTAACATTTCATACATTTAAAACCTTGCAAAACTTTTAGTCCTTATTCTTTATTGCACGTATAACGTTTTATTAAATTTATGATTATACTGAAATGTTTTCCTCAATATAGTTCTAATTATTTAGGAGCCCCAAATACCAAGCTACTTTACTTAATCCTGTATACTAGTTTTACATTTCTGTAACTTGGAGCATATACACACACATTGAATGTAATATTTACTTCCTACTGAAAAATCACTTTATATAATATATATATACGGCACATTTTGTTTGTCTTTAATGAGAAATATTTATTTGTGCTGTATCTATAGGATGAGTCCGACACCTCAAATTCTGTTGATGAAATTGTGAAGACTGAAATTATGTTATATGATTCCTCTTTCGGAATTATGGACTCAAAAATAGACCACTTCAACCCCGTGGACAAATCTGAGGTATTCAAATATAATTTAAACTTTGTTTCTAGTACTCCATCTTAATACTCGTTCAGGTTATTCACTTATGTACTAATTACGCTAATTGCTTTTATGATTAGGATGGTTATATATAAAGGAAGTGTACTTGCATTGGCATGACAAACCATTTTGGGAAAACCACCTTCAATACACCCAACCGTGATTCGAACCTCGATCTCCCCTTCACCGGTAGTCTAGCATACTTCGAGATTTTTATTTTATAAGTGCATTCACTCAATGTCTTACAATTACAATTTAAGTTTACAATATAATACTTTACTATTTTAATATATATGTAACAAAGTAATTATTTATAAGTTAACAATCAAATTATCTGATCTCTTTGAGCAAAGCTTTAGATGTTGAACTTAAACATTTGATTCAACAATTGTTATAATGGCGGGGTGTAATATTACATTGAAATAGATACAAAACAACAATAGAAGTTAAAACATAGAGTATAACTACTTCTGGTATCAAACCTATTCATTTTATCGTTCTGTTATAGTAAATTAGTGAAATCACAAATAAGTTTATATAAAAATCCTAATTAAATATTTCTATTTTAAGAAATTCATTTTATTAGGTAGACATTTCTTTTCATTTTTAAGTTAATAAAGTGGTCATTTTACTTGTAATTACAAGATAAAAAATCATACACACAAATAGTATATTAATGATCGTACTTAAGTGTCCACTTAGACATTTGCCGTGGTATCACTCTGGAAATTGGTGCGTTAAACCAAAGGTTAAACAGTTCTAAGATGTGTTCATGTCTCATTTATCAACTAGTTTATATTATTTGAAGTCCCACCTCGATTGTGGTTTAACAAACGTGCTAGTTTCATGCTCAGCTAAACTTACGAGGACGAGGAAATTGAGGCTAATATTTAAGTCGGCTGAGCTCTAGAAGCTATTTCCAAATTGTTTTTCCACTTTCCCCGGACCAAAATTTGGGTTTACTTCTTAATTCAACCTTCCCTATTCCTAGCCCATTAGCGTAATTAGTACATAGATGAATAGCTCGAATGGTTAGTGATACGTGATGGTATATTTTTATTCTATGCAAATTTATTTAATATTTAAATCGTCATTTAATTATTTCATCTAATTGTGCTTGCAGATTAAACTGGAACAGGATCAATCTACTTTGTCAGGTGAAATATTACAGTCAAACATACTTGCGCAAACAAGCTCCGCTTTTAATTTGAATAGTGGATCTATTAAAGGGAATCAAGATTTATCTTTTAATGCTCTATACAAGAAAGCACAGTGCAGGGTCCCTTTAATAAATAGATTATTTTATGAATTAAAGGAGAATTTTACAACAGAATATAAAACATCTCTTTTAAATTCCGATCAAACAAAATATGATAAAGATCATAAAGATGTGTTTAATGAAAGTTTATATAAAATGCATGCTTTCTCAGATAATCATTTGACAGTTGAGGAATTTAAAGATAAAATAGAAATCAATAAGATACCAAGTACAAATACTAATCTAGAAGGGTTCTCTGTATCAACTGGACAAACCGAGACAAAATGTAATTTGGAAAAGTATACTAAGAAAGGAGAACATTGTATTGCACATGGAGACAAACCAATATGTAAAACCCAAATTTGTAGTACGTATGTTCTGGAACGAGGAAATTTTTTTGACCATGGAAGTAGAAGGAAATGTAAAACTGAAAATTGTAGTAAGTATGCTTTGAAAGAAGGTAACTGTTTTGCACACGGAGGGGGTAAGAAATGTAAAACTGAAAATTGTACAAAGAAAGCTAAGCTAGGTGGTCATTGTATTGCACATGGAGGGGGAGTGAAATGTAAAATTGAAAATTGTACTAAGGCGGCTCAGGTAGCAGGACTTTGTAAAGCACATGGAGGGGGAAAGAAATGTAAAACTGAAAATTGTCTTAAGGGGGCTAAGGTAGGAGGACATTGTTTTGCACATGGAGGTAGAATGAAATGTAAAACTGAAAATTGTACTAAGAAAGCTCAGTTAGAAGGACTTTGTAAATCACATGGAGGGGGAAGGAAATGTTTAACAGAAAATTGTATTAAGAGAGTTGAGGCAAGAGGACATTGTTTTGCACATGGAGGTAGAAGAAAATGTAAAACTGGAAATTGTATTAAAAGAGATGAGCTTGGAGGACATTGTTTTGAACATGCAGGTGGAAGGAAATGTTTAACTGAAAATTGTAGAAATAATGTTCTGAAAGGTGAATATTGTTTTGTACATGGAGGTGGAAGGAAATGTAAAATTGAAAACTGTTTTAAATATGCCCTGAAAGGAGGAACTTGTTTTGGACATGGAGGAGGAAGTAAGTGTATAATTGAAAATTGTAGTAAGTGTGCTTTGAAAGGAGGATTTTGTTTTAAACATGGAGGGGGTTGGAAATGTAAAACTGAAAATTGCTTGAAGTCTGCTGTGAAAGGAGGACATTGTTTTGCACACGGAGGAGGTAGGATATGTAAAACTGAAAATTGCTCTAAAAGGGCTCAGGTAGGAGGACATTGCTATTCTCATGGAGGAGGAAGAAAATGTTCAACATTAAATTGTACTAAAAGGGCTGAGGTTGGAGGACCTTGTTTTGCACATGGAGGCGGAAGGGTTTGTAAAACTGAAGATTGTTTTAAGATGGCTCAGGTAAGAGGACATTGTAATGCACATGGTGGAGCAAGGAGAAGTAAATGTAAAAAAGAATATTGTACCAAGTATAGTCAAGCAGCAGGACTATGTACTGCACATGGAGGAGGAAGAATATGTAAAACTTTAAATTGTTCTAAGAAGACTCAATCAGGAGGGCATTGTATAGAACATGGAGGTGGAAAGAAATGTGCAATTAATAATTGTAGTAAGTATGCTCAACAAGGCGGCTTTTGTTTTGCACATGGAGGGGGAAGAAAATGTAAAACTGAAAATTGTATTAAAAAGACTATGGTAGGAGAACATTGTACTGCCCATGGAGGAGGAAGGAAATGTAAATCTAATAATTGTAGTAAACATGCTCTGCGAGGAGGAAATTGTTTCACACATGGAGGTGGAAGGAAATGTAGAATTGAAATTTGTTCAAAGAAGGCTAAAGTAGGAGGACATTGTATTAAACATGGAGGTGGGAGGTCATGTAAGTTTGAAGATTGTATTAATTTGGCATTAGAAGGAGGACTTTGTAAATCACATGGAGGGGGAAGGACTTGTAAAAGTGAAAATTGTATCAAGAAAGCTCAGGTGGGATGTCTTTGTTTTGCACATGGAGGTGGTAAGAAATGTAAAACTGAAAATTGTACTAAGAAAGCTCAGCTAGAAGGGCTTTGTAAAGCACATGGAGGGGTAAGGAAATGTAATATTGAAAATTGTATTAAGAAGGCTGTGGTAGGAGGACATTGTTTTGCACATGGGGAGGGAATAAAATGTAAAACTCAATATTGTATTACGAAGGCTGAGGTAGGAGGACATTGTTTTGCACATAGAGAGGGAAGAAAATGAAAAACTGAAATATTGTACTAAGAATGATAATGTAGGAGGAGTTTCTAATGCACATGAAGGAAGAAGTAAAAGTGAAACTAAAAATTGTAGTAAGTATCCTTTGAATGGTGGAAAGTTTATACATTAAGGGACAAGGAAATGTATAATTAAAATTTTTTGTAATTATTCATACTTAGCAAGGAAGAGCTTGTTTTGCACATCGAGGGGATTGAAATAAAACTGAAAATTGTACTAAGAAAACTATGGTAGGAGTATATTGTGTTGAACAGGGAGTGGGTATCATATTTAAAATTGTACTAATTTTCGTATCGAATAAAGATATTATTTGAACTGGAGGGAGGTAGGGAATGTAATACCAAAAGATTTATATACTTAATAATGTTAAAGTGGATTATGTTGCCAATATCATAAATAAAGAATTAAAACATTTTGAGGATTATTCAAATGCGAAAGCTAATTTTTTTTGTTAATATCCTAATTAGGTATTTGTGTTATAAACATATTTTTAATAAAGGAATCAGATAAACGATGTTATAATCGAATAGAAATTTAACTTCAATGTGCAGAGGGAAGGCGGAAACAAATTAGTAAAAACCTTTTCATATCATTCCCCTAGTGCCAACATCAATCTTTTCATCATAAATATGGCTTGCCTTATAACAACACCAAGGAAGTCATATATTTGTATATAACTTCATCTTAAAATAGGATATAGTACCGCACTTAGGGCTGGAACTATAGATGATAATTAATAATATTGTGCTTAATATGCCAGTTCAGTATTGTACAACACATTTGGAAAAAACAAATTTCTCTTTTATTTATATCTTATTACCATTTTTCTATAACCCGATTTGTGTTAGGGATGATTAAGATTGAGATTAGAACATATGAAACCTAATCTGCATAAAGGGTGAGAATAAATTTAACCTTTAAGAAAACCACCCTTCATGTCGTTCCAAGTTCACTGACAAAAGAAATATACCTGTCCTAAGACAGAACACCCAATAATAACTTATTATTATTATTATTATTATTATTATTATTATTATTATTATTATTATTATTATTAGCACCGCGACTTACTACCCGTTCGGGTTATACGCACTTACGCTAATGTGTAATGGTAGGGTGATTGTGAGATGAAATGGAGGACCTACAGTTTAACGTGGAATCCGAATCACGGTGGAGGCCTAGCCTTCCCCACATTCACAAGATGTCTTGTCAGAGGTGAAGGAAGGGTTTGGTAATCAGATAAATCTGTGCCGGGACCGAGGATCGAACCCCGGACGCCAGCATAAAAGTCTGTCACCTAGCCCCTAGACTGCCAGGTCACCCAATAACTAAACCATATATTACATGAGCGTTAAGTTGAGTGTGATCCCAGCATTTTCGGGGCAGTGCAGCCCGTTGCGAGAATGACGCGTAAGACCAATCTACCACCAAAGCAAATATAATATTTATTGGGTCATTCGAAAGTTTTGGCCAATAAAGTCCATAGCACAAAATTTAATTCTGAAATATTAATATTTAAGGTTTTAAAAATCAATAAATCACTATCGTGAATAATACTGTTTTCACTCCAATTTGGCACGAACTTTCAAATTTCAGAAAGTAAAATATTTTTACGCCACATATAAGAGTAATATAGGGTCACAAGCTGCCGTTACCATTGTTGTAACATATCACGCTATTGATCTACTTAAAAGAGTAATATAGGGTCACAAGCTGCCGTTACCATTGTGGTAACATATCACACTATTGTTCTACATAAAAGAGTAATATAAGTTCACAAGTTGCTATTACCATTGTTGTAACATATCACGCTATTGCTCTACTTAAAAGAGTAATATAGGGTCACAAGCTGATGTTACCATTGGGGTAACATAGCACGTTATTGCTCCACATAAGAGAATAATATAGGGTCACAAGCTGTCATTAGCATTCTGGTAACATATCACACTATATCTCCACATAAGAGCGTAATATAGGTTCACAAGCAGCTGTTACCATTGTGGTAACATATAACGTTATTGCTCCAGATAATAGCGTAATATAGGGTCACAATCAACTGTTACCATTTGTAACGATGTTCCAAACAAAGGATATGCAACACACTACAACCTAGTAATATGGAGGTTGTCTAACTCACCAAGGCTCACCAACTCTCACCAACTTTCGCCAAGTCCGACCGATGCCTCTCCCCGTCAAATGGGACACACGTACTCGCTGCAAGCATCCACTCTCCTGGCTTGGGCAAATACGACTGACCGAGGCGCAAGCTAAATCAGAACCTCAAACTCCAAAAGAAAATACTGTTGCCAACTTGACTTGGCAAACATCCGGCCCTAGAATGTTCCGGCTTAGCCTGGCAAGTACTGGTACCTCCGCGTTCAGACCAGAGCGCTGTTCTCGACCCTTCCTTTGTTCTATGTGCCTCCCCTTCTCCCCCCCCCTTTACTGAGAACTTGTTTGTATATAACAACCGCTGTAACTTCACAGTTTTACTCATTGTATCACTGGCTTTACCAGGTGAGGGCGCTTGATTGGAATAATATTAGTAAAATCTATCAAAATTCTCTTTGGATCTAAATATGGGAAGGGAATACTTTTCAAAATTACTGTTTGGCAATACTTTAATATATCATTAATGGGGACCTTTTATTTTGATCTGGCGTGGCTGGTCCACGATCAAATGTTGGTAACTTTCTGGGGAGATTTACTTTTTGCTTAGTTCTATTTATTTACGGTAGGCGCGCCCGAACCTGTTATCTGGTTCATCTATGTAACATTTAATATTGTCTAGGGTAATTTTTTGGGGATATGAGTTTATTTAGAATTAGATACATTTTGTATAGGATAGCTAATTTAGGTTATAGGCGCAACGGGAGATTGGGAAACTTGTTATACTTCTTCGAGCATTGTTATTGGTTTAGGCTATTTAGTAATTTAGGATAGGTCTCCAACGGTCATGGTTGGGACTTCAACTTATGATATTTAAACTAACTAATTATAATATTTTTTATAGTAATGCGAGAATATGTTTTACGAGCTTTTTCTTGTTAAAGTATATAAGGTTAGCGCGCGCTTGGGCGCCAAATTTAAATGTTCATTTCAAACTATCACTCTACGTTCTTGTAGGACAAGAAGTATATTGTATGTCATGACGGCTTAGTCTGCACCTTGACAGACTAAGCGAAGGCTGGTTAAGCCATTAATGTACTCATCATTCATTTTATCATTGTAATTTATCAAAAATAAAATATGTTCCTCTTGTGACCTCATGGTTATTATTTTTGGGGCCCGCTTCCTGACCTCTGTGTGAGCGTCACACATTGTGGTAACATAGTATGTTTTTGCTCCAAACCCTTAAATTCGTTAAGATGGAAACTATATAATCCTGAATAGTTGATGTCTGGTTTGATTATGTAAGTTTGTAAGTAATGTTATTATGTTTGTTTGTTTATAGATTGAATGTAAAAGCCCATAGCTTCAATAATAATTAATTAAATAAAAAGGTGTATATTATTACACATACATGTTAAAATTTTGGATTAATAATAAATTATCAATACAAATAGTTAAGAACTAGGTACTGCTATATAAGAACAAATAATCGAATGTATAATATTCATGTGGCCTTTTTAAAGAAGTGAGTCCTGACTATGGAAATTAGCTAGTTGTAGTAGTTAGTGTGTTAAATGTATTGTAAATTGATATTCCAGCATTATTGTTATCATCATATAAAGTAATTTAGAAATATGATATGCCCAACTATTCCTAAATGCTAAGTTAGAATTTTCCTCTTTGTTTGGTAACCTGATATAAATTTAAAAATTAAAACATATAATTATGAGTGAACTTAAATGAAAATTTAGTTATTCATGCGTATAATATCCCTTTCATCGTTTAGGTTAAAATGAGACTTATTTTTACATACTGTGAACCTTAAATGCTAAAATTGGAATATAATACGTATTTCCTAGACCCCCTGGGTTCGTGGTCAGTTCCACAGGTAATCATAGAAAGTAAAAGCAGCAAACAAGAGGTGGGATAAAGACAACCAATGAGGATAACTCTGTTATGCGATCAGTAGGGGGTGGTAAGAACCCTTGCAGTTGTCGGTTAACGGACGATATTCCAGGTATACGTAAGGCCAAAATTCTGAAGCTTAGTCTTAAAAGCTTTTCCAGATCAATCAACTTGATGACACGCAATAGTGTCAACCAGGGCTTCCCCAGTTCATGTCTTACGATTTGACTGATCTCCTTTATGGGTTGCATTTTGCATAATGAATTGATCATAGACAGGCTCGTACAATATATTAATCCAGTGCATATAAAATTGATCAACATGTGATGATCATAATTAAGTGCACCCTCCACAGTCCAATACCCTTTCCGGTCTGGTGCACCAACCATTGCTCAGCTCGCACACCCCAAAGGCTGTAACTGGATCCTACAACTTTTTCGGGCTCTGTAGGGCTGACCAGTTTGAAGACTTATAGTTAATAAGCAATTTAAGAGCTTGTCTCAGGTTTATAGAGAGTTATCAAATTTAGGACAACACACTCTAGATTTCTTGTGTATCTTTTAAATATTTTCTTATCCATAATTCCCCTGTTAAAATTTCTGTTTTGCTAGTTGTTTCACTCAAATTTAACATATGCTAGCCTTGAAGTCAGAGTCGAGGATGGTTTTAATGTTTCAAATAAAAGAGTCCGTCTTATTTTGGGGATATTATAGTACGACCAAAATTGCTTTTATTCTTATAAAATGTAATGAAATTAGATTATTCTGATTTCCACGTTGTGTTAAACACGACCGAGGTGCATTCGGTAGTAGGTAGGATTATATTTATGTGACCAAGTTGACAAGTGTAAAGTGAGTATAGTTGCACTATCTTAAGGAGCTCAATACTCCAGGTGTTATTAATTATGTATTTGTGCAGCTGAATACGAGCGGGCTGACCTTCATTTGAATAGATCAAGCTGTTACCATTCATTTTATAACTTTTTTTTATTATATATTACATTATTTCTATCTATTAATTTTTCTCATTAGTAGGCCTACTATTAGTAGCTTTGGCTAGAATCGAGTTGGTACAATTTATTTAGTTGTGGGGTTAATCTAATATTTATTTTCATATCCACCCATCATTTATCCTGAAATGTAGCAAGATTATCTTGCTTGTATCTACTAAGGTGAAACTTATTAGATAGTATCGACACTAGAAATGAGTGAAGTCTCGACAGTGTTATTTCGATACCAAATCCCTCCATTAGTATTTTCAATTATAAATCGATTAAAGCACATGGAATCCCCCTTCCCTTATTTACATCAACCAATCCCACACGTGGTCCAATCACAGCCTCTGATGATCTAATAGACGTCTCTCCACCCAGCATGCACTCATTCATATAATCATTCACCTTATTTACGGTTATTAACTCCATGATTCAATGACCCCCACCCTTCCATCTACCCTTTCACTAAGGGGTTTAAACAGGTTGTGTATGCATTTAAAAGGGGTGGATTTCACCCACTCCTCCGCCACTCCCGAGTAGCAAACTCACAAGTGTTTTAAAATTGATGTTAAATTGTATGTAGATAAGTTTCCCTGTTTATGGGGTCAGGGTGTAGCTTAGGGTCGAGTGGTTAGTGAACCTCACCATTGGTCCGGGAGGTCCTTAGGTTACATTACCAGCGGGGACAATATTTAGTCTGTATTTTATATTGTTTATTTTGTATCATATAGGTTATTGAGGATTTATTATTATTTATGAAGAGAGTGGCTTAAACCATTCTTCCCTAGCCTGGTGCACGTGACGTAGCTATGAGTCTAACTGGTTTTAAAATATGTTTTGATATCAGTAAGTGTGGTAAACAGGGCTTTGTCTGGATATCAATAGATCTTTATTGAATTTTGTAAACACCGCTTATAAATTATCAGGCAGCAAGTGAGTTCGTATTTTTGTTTTTTATGAAGAGCTGTAAGGAAGGTTAGTCCATGGTCCTTAGAGAATAGCGTTTCTAAAAAAAGCTTAGGAAAAACTTGTATAGAAAATTGTACCAGAGTAGAGAATAAATAAGGATAGAAAAATATAAATGATCTATATTTTCATAAAGAAACTTCACACAACGCATCCAGCTGGGATTTGAGCTTATACATCCCATTTAACCGTCGACCATTTAAACATAGCTTGCTATCTGACAGCCAGAACAGTTACTACAGTCCAATGTTCATAGGTAGAACCTTATCTGACATCTAGAACAGTTACTACAGTCCAATGTTCATAAGAAGAATATTATCTGAAAACTGGAACAGTTGCTACAGTCCAATGTTCAAAGCAAGAACCTTATCTGACAGAACTGTTACTACAAATTATTACTGAAGTGTCACCCCCCACAGGTTTGAAATCCCTATTTAAACAATATAATACGAGGTAGGATCAGGGGCGTCGAGCTGGGAGGGGTTGGTGGTTGCCAACCCCCACCCCCGTCCAATGTTTTTTAAAGGCTTGGAAGTTGGGAATTTGTGATATTTAAGATCTGGAGTTGGTAAATTATAGGCTTACTCTGAACCCCATTACTTTCTATCATGAACGTCTTTAACCACAGACTTGTACAGACAAATTTAAAATTTCCCAACTTTTGATACCTAATCTACAAAAAATCCCAACTTCATAAATCGTCAAACATTTAAAGGAGATTCTTTCTGTAGTAAATTGTAGAAAGCTTAGTTAACCAAGTAGTCTAATAGCGCCGTTGTCAGTAGGCAGAGACAACGGCTGGTGAGTGTATGCCAAATGCGGTATGGAAACAAGTCAAAAGTTAACATGAGGTGCCCAGTAGCAAAATATCACTCAGCCGGCAATGTTTGAAGTAGCAGCATTGTCAGCCACTGTTTTATTTATGATTTAGTGTTTCTAGTTGTGACTTTCGTGGCTGCTGGACTGTCGCAGTTTTTTTTATTAAATTATCATATGTACAGCCTTAATTAAGGCTTTATTAAATTTTGAAGGCATAAATGCAGTGAATGTTACGAAACATTTGTTTTCTTATTGAAAGCTCTGACTGATGAAATGAGGACATTGAGGTTAGTATTAATATTTTATTTCTGAAATACACACTAATTTTTCTAGAAAGTATCCTTACTAGTTTTAATTGAACTGATGTATATTATTTCATTGTTTATTAAAATAGGCTTTCATGAAAGCAATTTAATTGTGCTCAAAAAACAATGAAGGAAGAGGATTAATAGGGCTGTGTTACATTGTCACAACTCTTATAATTTTTCATTAGAATAAGTAGATTACATCAAACAAAAAATTAAGTTTTTGTTTCACCCTTTAACATTTTCAAATTTTGGATACATTTTTAAATTCGTTATTTTAGTGTTCGATTTACATGAAATTTCGTATAACCGTGTTGTTTAGCGTGCTGATTTCGAATTTGTCATAAGTAGTTTAATAAAATGTCAGGGGAAGCCCCTTCACGCACACGTGCCAAATTGCAATATGTTTTGAATAGTTTATTGACGTATCAGTATTAACATTTTAGGGCAACTTCCATGAGGTTATGAAGGAGGACATTGGTAGACAGGTATCAAAATACTGTAGAAATATCGATAAATTGTATTTATTTCTTTATTTTACAGTTGAAAATGTTTTTAAACAAACACGATCAAATTGCTTATTTTTCGATAGAAAGACAAGCGAGTTCTACATCGCCGGAAGCTAACTAGTTAAATATTGCTTCCAACTGTGTTATAATAAGGCAGCCGTTTCTAGCTTTGGGGTCACAGCGTGTTTTGGTTGGGGTCACAATATAGAGGTTTTAGCTTTATATTTACTTTTTAAAGGATTTTAATGATTATAAGAAGATAGGAAATTTTAATAGAAACGTAAGTTGTTAAAAGTGCTAAAAACGACCTATTTACTGCTTAGGTTACTGTTGGCTATTCCATTCTGATAGCTTCTTGCTAACCTGTTTACTGTGGCAGCTAGCATAATATGAAATTCAATCGCACCCCCTGTGGGGTTGGTATCTCTAACAGTACCACCAATATCCCTACCAACTCCCACAGGAAGTGAGTTGTTAATCACAATATAAAAGGCAAGTAATCACAAGGGACCTTTATTGATCTGTTCTCAACAAGCCCAACCGACCCCTGTCTCACCAGCATTATCATAGCTAAGCCTAGAGGAAAATCCTATGATTAAGCCCGGGTATAGGCAAGAACTAAGAAAAATTAACATATATAGCCGAAAGGCTATTTTATTACAGTAGGTGTTAAAACAGAAAACTATATACAATTTAGTCTAATAGATTTAGTGACAATATTGATTCTTCGAAGTGTCTGACAATACAATATTCCATACATTTATAGAAATAGAACGGAAGATCTATAATAACAGTAAACAGTTTCAAAAAGGGAGCGATCTAAAATTATAATTGCCGCGGCTCAATGACTACGCAATAGAAATACTCACGACAACTTGCTACTCATAGTACCCTAAGGTACAAAACATATGACAGCAAACGCAATAAATAAATACACATCTAATATATCCTACTAGATATCGAATAAACTGACAAAGAAATAAAGACAACTGTGAGTTCATATCTTAACTAAAGTAGCTTCTAATCTATCAGTTATCATAATAAACATAGCAACAACGAACTAAACTCATCTGGCAGTTAAATACAATATATAAATCCACTTATAATACGATCTACAAGAAAGTAAATACAGCGACTAACAGTTAGCGTCATCTAACTACTAACACAATAAATAATCGGATTCTTAATGGATCCAGACAGACGGACTACTTTTAGACCATGTTTAAAACCCTAGCCTGAAAAATATTTGCTCATGGCCAAAGATTAAATTTATAGTTATTTACATTATTTACACCAAGTTGTGAACCCTAGCCTGAAAATTACTTGCTCGTGGCCAAAGATCAAATCAATAATAATATACATAATCTTCACCAAGATTTGAACCCTAGCCTGAAAATTACTTGCTCGTGGCCAAAGATCAAATTAATTCCTTTACGATAACTTACGTTATAATATTCCTAAGGCCCTACATAGTGCCCAAGTGTGCCTTACTTCTAGATGGCGTCAAAGAGTGCCTTACATTGCCAAACACATGCTTATATTTAGTTCTGCCCAGAAGGGGGAAACATGGGAGGAAAGAATGACTTCATAGTGTGGTTATACATAGCCAATCACAGAAACTATGTCTTCCACGTCGCCTGCGCACAGCGCCTTTGAGATATACAGCCAAGGGGGTGGGGGTGACCTCGGGCAGCCGACGCACAGAGAACCACTTAGACCGGCCACCTCACGCACGCGCTCTTCAAATGGATAGTTTTAACCAGGAAAATATTTGACTAAAACTGAGTTCCCAAACAGAGTTTATGGCAATGAGGATGAACAAGGTTGTTCCGTGGCGTGACCGTAGTATTTGTACGAGACCCCAGCTTGACTGTTGAATGGTGAGTACAAAAATGTTGTTGGTGTTGGGCTAGTCTCTATCCACGGTACAAAATCATCCCCCAACCTCGGGCTTGTTGATTCTCTTTTATTACATATTAGTCGCATATAATCATTATTATATACAATTTATAATAAAAACAAGCACTAGTGGTCGTGCGGGTTTAACGTCGTGCTCTTTTGGTTTGGTTTGTTGGGTAAGGGGAAGTAAGGATTTTAATTCTGGCCAGAGATAGTTCTTCCTAATATCCCACCAAGCAAATAAGTCTACATTTCCTCTAAATTTTACCTATCCCATTGGTGTAGCTAACTGTTGCTAGTGCGAGTTGGTAGTAATACACAGTGAAAAAACTTTAAAAAACTCGGATTTGAACGCTTTTAATTTATCAAAGTGTCGCGATGGCGGCAGAGAGAAAAGTTGTGGTTATAAAAAACAAAATGTTGAAAACTGCTGTAATAAAGTCAGGATTTTTTTTTAAATTTAAAATACACGATTTTAACAATATCTTCAAATATAAATAAATATATTTAAGCTCAATTAGATATTTAGCTCAGATGCAGGTAAACTGAAATAAACAATGATTCAAGTTGCACTGAAAAAGCCTTGTAGATTTAAAAATCTCGTATGAGCAAATAAACAAGGCTGTCACCAAGGCGGAAGGGGTTGGGGGCTCAAACCACCCCCAAAATTTTATGGACAAAATGACTTGGTTTATGGTTCAAACAATATAAAAATTAAGATACAATTACAAATGAGGGTGCTGTGTTACCATAAAAAGCACTTAAGATAGCTTCTAGAGGTGTTAAATATCTAGAATTTTCCAATCCTAGTTAGGGGGTTATGTTTCTATAAAAACACTTCTAATAGCTTTTAGAGGTATTTAATATCTAGAACTTTCCAATCCTAGTTAGGGGGTTATGTTACTATAAAACACTTCTAATAGCTTTTAGAGGTTTTTAATATCTAGAATTTTCCAATCCTAGTTAGGGGGTTATGTTACTATAAAAAACACTTCTAATAGCTTCTAAAGGTTTTTAGTATTTACAATTTTTTCCTATCCTTCAGCAGTTAGAGCTAATGTTGCCATTTCAAACACTTCAGATAGCTTCTATAACTGTTTATCAATTAGAATAATTTCTAGCTTCCGGGAATTGGGGGATGTGCCCCCCATCCCCTACCCGAAATTATTGGCTGGCTACGGCCTGCAAATAAACAAATTTAAAAATACAATTGCCTAAAAACCCGGTTCAAGGTTTGATTATAGCCCTAAACTTTTTTTAAAAAAATGGGAGCCTTCTTATGCACCCCCACGTTCTCAACATTGCCCTTCTTGTACTCTCCTTTGCTACTTGAAAATTTCTCTAATTTTGAAATACTTAGAGTTGATAAAAACACTAGTTCA
>CABFOV010000778.1:0-33245 GCA_902141375.1 Timema poppense | reverse complement strand
CCCCTGGGTAGAATTTAAAACCTCGTGATAGCCATCGTCTTAAGATCGGTGTTGAATTATTTAACAAAATATTTATAACTATATCAATAAAATCACAAAAAGATTTCTTCAAAAAATGTTTTAAAATAAGGCAAGGGATGGAAGTAAACGTGTGTTAAAAGGCATGTTTAATGTTTGTTCTAATGTTGTTCTAAGGAAACCCTTTAAGACCAAACTATTTCAATGTATCCGTTTGGTTTAGTTTGTGCCACTTAGTGATGTCAACAGTAATTGTTGAATATCTGTCAGGAGCGAAGTGGACTTTGAACAGGACTTCGCTTAGTTTAGAAAGTTTTTATCCAAAGGCTAGTGACGGATATTCAACAACCAATGTTTACATTACCAGGTGAAGAAAGACAAACTCAAGGGCTCTTCTGAATAAATAATTAGTGTATTTATTTTGGAGAACCACGCGTATGAATATAGTACTGTAAGTGTTGTAGTGTACCAAGAGCCTCTTGTTCCACTCCAAATAGATATTGTCCCCCTCACCTCCCTATCCCACGGGCTTGTGACGTTTATCCCCACCCCTCCCCCATGACCACTAAGCTATAAAAGAGTGGGGATAATCTCTCGCACAGCGCCGCCTAGTTATAACAAGTATCCGAGTAAAACATTGCTGTCGCAGATGATAGTTGAAAATAGTGGTGGAGCGTCATGGTGTGTGTCTGTGAGTGGCCATGTGGCGTTATCTGACGGGCACAGCTGCGAGGCTTAGCGGACAAACAAAACGACCCTTATGACCATGCAATTAATGGGCAAGGCTGAAAGCTAAGTGTTGCTCCATTGTAGTTTCCCCACTCCCCTTCCCCTTGGACCTTTTCACATAATTATCAGCACCCTCTGGAATATAAACAGTCAGCTAATGTCGGGTCTTTGAATTGAATATCTGATCAGCCCCATCCAAGAGTTGCGGGTAGATAACCGACAAGTTGCGAGGGGGAGTTTGGTAACCGTGTTGTAGGAGCGGTGACTTGGTGTTGCTGAGAGTCCCTGGCGCTGGTAGCCCAGTGGGTCATGGCGGCTGGGTTATTTTCTCAAAAGTTGCAAAGGTTCAACGATTCCCAGGGAATTGAGTGAATAGGACCGAAATTAACAAATCGCGCCTCAGGAGTCAATGCCAAGCCATGTTAATATTCACTCGCTTTTATTGGTTCAATTAGTAGGCTAAATAATCATAAAAATAGCGGTAAAAGTTTCCGGCAACGGATCCAGAGTTCCTGAGCTCGATCCCCAACTCTTCTATATTTCTTGTAAATCAGCTCAGACTCGTGAGGACAAATGAGGAGCTACTTAAATGAAGAGAAAAAAAGTAGAGGTTTTGATTTAGAAAACTGAGATTAACGGATCTGTTGTGCTGTCTAAATGATAGCCTCTAGTTAGATAGTTGGCACTATTTTTCCCAATGGCTGCCTCTCGCGTAGAATGTCCCGATTGTTGGATGCCACCATGGCATTTTTAATTATTATTTATAAATTAAATTAACAACACTTAACGTTAGTATCGCTGGCAGCTATCGTTTTATTTGAATGTGTTAGCAAAATTCCACACCGTGAAAAGATATCCTTCAGGTACATAAACTGTTTCACTCGTTGGTTCAATCCACCACACGCTTGAGTCATTTAGAGTAAGACCTAGATTCCTGGCCTAGTGTCTTGATCTCGCACGTCCTTGAAGGTGTTACAAAGTGTCGTGCGAGTCACAAAGATCCCAACATTTTTTATATCCAGTCTCGTTCGTGTAAGATATTTATTTACCTTATAAGTTCAATTATGAGATATGACAATAGCCAAGTCAAGAATGTATCACAAATTAAACATTAGAGATACCCTCTCCCCCTGTAACACGGTTCACACATAAACGCTCCCACGCCCCTCCACCTCTTTACAATATACTAGGCTATGGATGATCCCTATGCTCGCCATTCAACCCTCTCCTGAAACACAACCTCCTTCAAATACTTTTCAACATTAACCTCCATCGACGTTTTGGTCAAATATAATAACATAACTACTACTACTACTACATAAACTATTACCTGACGCTGCCAGTCAATAAACTAGCCCTTCTTTTAAAAGCATAGACGCCATAACCAGCCAACCAGGAGATTGGCAGAACTCAACTTGCCTCACATATATCCATCCAACCAAGAGAGTGTCAAATCTCAACTTGCCTCACATCTATCCAGTCAACCAGGAGTGTGGCAGAACTCAACTTGCCTCATATCTATCCAGTCAACCAGGAGAGTCACAGTACTCAACTTGCCTCACATCTATCCAGTCAACCAGGAAAATGACAGAACTCAACTTGCCTCACATCTATCCAGCCAACAAAGAGAGTGTCAGAACTCAACTTGTCTCACATCTACCCAGCCAACCAATAGAGTGGCAGAACTCAACTTGCCTCACATCTATCCAGCCAACAAAGAGAGTGTCAGAACTCAACTTGCCTCACATCTATCCAGCCAACCAATAGAGTGGCAGAACTCAACTTGCCTCACATCTATCCAGCCAACCACAGAGACATTGAAGGAGTTATCCCTGGCTCAATATCTCATACAGAATAGGAGAATGACAACTTGTATTATCCCAGACATGGAACCGGGCGCCAAATGGTGAGTGCATTTCTTAGCTCTTACACCAGCACTGTTGTCAATAGCAGTCACGGTACGCATCGCGGACACGCACACACTGTACTATTCACAGTTTAATCCGGTGTGACGAGTGGAAATAGGTCCTTATTGCATGGGAGACTAATATACGTGATAATGTAGTGTGTGAGGATTCTAGGGTTTTACGCAATATAGTGCTGGGTGCAAAGTTTCCAAATTTAGAAAGTCAAATATCCTTCGCATCAACTTCAATAACCGCATTGACTTCCTAACCTTCAAAAACATTTATAAGGAATCAAAATTTGGATACTATAATGTGGAAGGTTTTTAAATCTCCCACTAATTATGGCATATTTCAACATATTACAAGTATAAAGTAATCATTTATAAAGCAATTACAGTATTTTAACAGCTAGCATTGATTAAATTACATCTATAACATAAATACTATTACAATCGAACAGGTGTGTACTAAACAATATGGTAAGCTTAGTTTATTTCTCTAAATCTTTTTCTTGGCCTCATCATTAGCTGTTTGCAGCCTATGGCCGGTTCATTTTAGTTAAATGCCTACATTCTTCCTTTATCCCGGCACCACTATTTCTCATTTGATCACTTCTATTCTTCTTCTTTCACTTGCACACTTTCTTTTGCCCGCTCCACCTATAGGTATATTATTGCATGTACATTTTCCAACACTGACCCAAATGGGTTCCTATTCCGGTTTACTTTACGAGTCAGAGTACAAAAATATGTAGCCGCCCTAGTTAATAATATGTCCATCGGTGGTCGCGCGGACGGGACGTAATCCTGTTATTGCTGGTGTCCGCAAGGTTCTAAAACCTGCTGGGTGTGTCGAGGGTGTCGCAAACCTTAAATCAGTCAGTAGTGTATCTGTCTACTAAGATAAAGGCAAGGCCGTAGTCAGGGGGCAGGGGGGTTTCAGGGTTCAAATCCCCATCCTCTAAATTTTATGAACAAAGTATTATAGAGCTTTATTTATGATTCAAACAATATCAAACTTAAGATACAAGTACAAATTAGGGGGCTGTGCGACCATAAAAAGCACTTCAGAGAGCTTCTAGAACTGTCTATCATTTATAATTTTTTTCTAGCGTCCGGCAATTGGGAGTTGTGCCCTCCTTCCCCCCGAAATTATTGGCTGACCTTGGATAAGGGTTACGGGGTTGATTCCTGACATGCAGGTTTTATCTACACATCCTCTATTTTACCATTTTGTAGATCTAATATATCATGGTCAATTGGATCAAATCACTTTGGTAAGTCCATGAATAATCCATCTACAGATCTTACCGTTGTCAATATTTTCGTGTTCAATAAGATAGTAGGCCAATCATTAATACTCTCTTTTTTACAAATTTAGCTCCAAGCTAATTTTGATTGTGTTTTTTTAATCTATCTTATTGGGGAATTGAATTAGTATAATTTGGACGACATTTTGTAATAAGCACACCTTTGATATTATTTGCAATAATGAAATAGATTTATAATTTGAAAATATCTTTGTTTCACCATATTGACATTATATAGTCACTATGTTGGCGATTTTGAAATTTAAAGAGACTTCACCCGTAAGTAGCTATTTGTTGATTATACTAAATGACGTTTTTATAAAATAATATTATTAAATTTTTTAGCCCTTGGTTTATTCAACTCATAATCATATATTCATTAGGCCTACTGTTCCAATTTCATAAAAAGTTATTTATATCTGATTAATTAGTTGATAGAAAGAATTATTATTTCCCGTTGGTTATTAAAAAGGTGTTTTTAAATGAGTAATATTGTCAGATATATTTTGCCTCATTATTGTTCTTTAAAGTTAGTTTCACCATGCAACGTAGTGGATTATAAATGCCATGTTACAATAGCAGTGCTGTCATTTTGTCCAAACATAGAAATTGCTCATATATCTCCTCATAATTTAAATAGTAAATTACTTTCTGCCTGTTTATAATTTTGATCTTGCATAGATTTATGATTTATCCTTAAATATCGTAGCTTTATATTATATGTTACACCGAAATGATAATATTCTGGGAAATCTATCTGATAGTGAAAATTGGCTAAGTGTGTTACCCTTATTCAAAAGATTGCTGTAAAGTATTACAACATTTAAGAGACAAAAGTTATAGTTATAATGAATGACACATTAAGTTTCAACGGGTCCACCATGATTGCGCACTGAGTTATAAGCCTACCAGTACTCACATATTTTGCAAGTCGCAGCACCCAATAAGAAAATGTCCCGCCAATAGTTTAGCTTTAACTGAACTTATTTGTCAGTTTTATTTATTTGTGCTATCTGTGATTTGTGCTCAAAATGGAAACTTGCGAAATTTCTCTCGTGAAGCAGGAAATTGTTGAACTTATCAAGACAGAGCCTCAGAATGAATATGGTTTTTATATGTGTGAACAATCGGGAACTAAAACTGAGGTGAGATATCAAATCTTTGGCCTATGAGGGAGTGGAAGTAAATGAGAAATAGCGCTAGCATTTTTGTAGACTTTATTTTAAAAAGTCTTATTTCACCATAATAAATTTAATAATCCGTCAGTGATTTATTTTAGAGTTAAGTTGTCTATAAACAATTTCTACAATTCTTAAATATTTGTCTTAATAATTTATAAAAATATAATTTTCAAACAAAGTTTAAATGGGAATAGTTCGGATGGAAATAAAGCATATAGAATTATTATATTTATGTTATTGCAATACATGTCTCTTTCATCATCATCATCATCATCATCATCAAGAAAACTACGAATTCAATAATACCAATTTATATAGGCTATGTAATTTTGAATAACTAGGCCTAAGTAAATAAACAAAACTACTAAAATAACTAGAGAAACGAAGACTCTTAAATAATACCAAATTGTTAGTTGACCATTGTACTTTTCTTTAAATTACGATAAATCTTCCTATAAATATTTCAGTGTTTATTCAAATTTTATCCTAAATTGTAATTCATTAACGCATCAAAGACTAGGTAAAATAAGGTTAGGGTGTTATTGTAGTGATATAGGCTATATTAAATCATGGACGGTATGATAGGCTTTCTTTGTATCCTAATACATATTTTAAACATTCATTTGTGATTTTATATTTGATAAAAAGACAATTTATATCTCATTTGCAAGAGTTGGTTTTGAAATGAAGGGAGGTACAATTATTTTTAATTGCACGATTATAAAAACCATTATTATTTGGGATTTAATTTTCAGTGTTCCCTTGGGTCTTTAAATCAGCTTCATGCTTTCTAGGTTTTTTTTGTAATCAACATGGTCAACCTTTTGCCATTTCTTAGGCAACTTTATATTTTTATATGCAAATCACTAACCTTTTTTTTTTACTTAACTAATACATAGATACATCGTATTAAATTGTAGTTATAAATTTAATCATAAACTGTTAATATTAAAAAAACTCTCAGAATCTCTAAGATAGGTACGGTAATTAAAAAACGATAATTTATTTTGATATAAAAAGGGTCATATAATCCCGATATTTTGCAAAACGTTCTTTAAATTTATGAACCTTCCTTTCCAGTTCAATTGGCATTATCTATTATTTATTTATTTTTTAGTTTCCCATTTTTTAAATTAAATGCTAGAGGAACTACAACAGATAACAAAATTAAACTACGCCTATAAATAAAGAATTCCCCTAATCATAAAATGACTTATAGATAGTTCATTGGGAGATCAGTGGAACGCTATATCAAAGGTTCCGAGCTCGATCAACTTGTTTATTTATTATTTTAAACTATTTTGAAAGAATGTTATTGAAGTGTATATCCATATACCAAGATCGTTTCTATCTTCACATTAGGTTTATACTGTACTTCCTCTTTAGCATTGTTTGCTCCATGTAAGGTGAGCCTACTCCTCCAACTCTTTCAGTAAGGATGAGTTTGTGTAGTTAAAAGTTTCACCAAGCAATCCTGAGAGCCGAGTTTACAGTTAGAGTGAACTACAGGTTTCTCATAGAGCCGGGTGTCTTGTTGGCCTCTGTAGTGTGTTTGATGTTCTGCTAATTTTTGCATTTTTATGATTCATCTTTATCAGTAGTTCATAAGCAAAAAAAAAAAAACACAACTCCGTGCTGTGAGCCCGCAAGCGAGCTATGCCACCTGAGCGGCTGCCACCATCAGTGACGATAGTGTCAACTTTTATGGCTAGAGGTTTTCATGTGGTCGGCACAACTAGCCTTATAGGCAGTTATCTCGGTTTTCTAAACCGAAATTACTATTTCTTTATTCATTTAGCTTCTAATTTGTCCTCGTGAGGCTAGTTGTCTTGACTCATTGCGTCATAGATACATTTGTAAGTGAATGGGATCGAACTTAGGACCTCTTAAAATGCAGCCGGTAGCTCTGATCACCAGACCAATGGCTTAGTAAAATAACTTATTACGGTACAGGTGAATTATCATGAATAGGACCTTATCTGAAAGCTAGAGAAGAAACTAAATCTGCCATCACATTTAATTTGTTAGTTAATCTTATCTCTCGCTGTCACTTTTAATAGATTTTTTTGTAATTATAAATTTACATTCACTAAAAATATTAAAATGTTATCTCTTTCAATTGCAAATATGTTAGTATTTTCTTAAAAGTCCTCCCTATGAAGAATGTGTTTTATGTAGACTACTATTTCCATGACCATAAATGTAAAGGAGTAAATAGAAAGTAGATAGGCATTTGTTATAAGATTAAATTAACATAGGCCTCAAATAATTGGCTTCAAACCGGTGTTTAATAAGCAACTCTCCCAGGAAACGAGTCTTCTTATGTCATTATAAATATTACTTTCACTTTGATATAAGATCCTGTATTTGTACTTTGATTTAGGAGACATCATGTGTATGCAGAACATGTTAATTATAAACACAGTTAATAATATATTTATGTGTGGGTATCTCATTTTCATTGTTGAAATGTTTGATTAATATTGGTATAAGTATATTTTATTGATTCTAGGATGATTCCAATATGGCTGGTGGTTTTAAAGATACCATAAATTATGAAGCAAAACATTTTCAAACCTCAGACGTGGAAATGAAATCTCTGTGGGATGACTTCCCTCCAATCAAAGAACATATCAAGGTTGCCTCTCACTCACTATACATTGTATTTTAAGGACTTAATTTAATTATTTAAAGTTGGCACACCTCAATAGATTTGTCAAAACTAAAAATCTGTCCTTTAAAATTATTAGTTAATTTAAAAATCATTCATAGGGGGAAAATATTTTAAAATATGTAAATGTATATGAAATATAATTATTGACATTCTAATCATATAACTTTGGATTTTCAAACATACATATATAATAAATTCTTGGAAATAATCTAAACTAAAATATTGAACAAAGATCCCTACTTTGAAAATATTTTAATTTACAAAATAGCTAAATTTCAACATACTGCCATTAAAATGTAATCCATTAGAATTTAAAACCAGGAAATTTCTGAATGTTAGCTATTTCATAGTATACCAATTCAAGAAAACGTTAAGGAATTTCATCAGATGTGGAATTTTTGTATATTCTTAAAAAAACATTCGACTTAAAACAGGAAAAATAACGTTTATATATTGAGTTTTTTTGTTGGCTTTTATGGGCGAGATTTTACAATTAATTGTAAATATTATTTATATGTTAAGCTGATGAGCAGTGACCAAGGTAGTGTATAACTCTGCACCTTTCTCGAGTATAGAGTCAGCTTCCGAATGGGCTATTCTGAATATTACGTTTTACTATTTGCATAGTTGTCAGATTAGTACTTAAATGTAAAGGTACCATTTTGAAGGTCGCCGAGCATCATGATTGGCATGGGTATTAATTAACCTTCACTACTAAGCTGTTTCACTCAACTCATCGATTGTACTTGTGATGTTAGTGAATAAAATACTCTTGTTACCTTTTTGCCAAGTATTTCCTAGGGGGGGTGGGAGTTAGCAGTTCATGATTTTCCTTGCGGTATGTCCTTGTTTTTTAAATATCCCCTTAGTTAAAAAAAAATTGGAGTAATTTCCCGTGCATGGAGTGGTCACTCAACAAGACCACGTCAGCCTACCTACAACCCTGAAACACCATTATGGCGTAATATTCCAAACTGTGATTAAAGTTCTGGTATTTCTCCTTTCATTCTATACTGCAGATATAACTTTTTCTTTGAGAAGATATGGGTATAGATATGTTGTAGGTTTTCATTGATTAAGATAGGACTAGTTATGTTGGAACCCCAAGTACCAAGCTACCTAATATAAGTCTGTATGATAATGATAGGATTTCATGCATATCAACCCGTCTCTTGAGTATTAGTGTTATTTAACTCGTTTATGATATTTACATCATATTAATGTAATTATTTTACTTAATATATACTCACAGCAAATTTTGTTTGCCCTTCTACAATTTTTTATTGTATCTTTAGGATGAGTCTGACGCCCCATATAATGTAGATGGTGTTGTGAAGACTGAAACGAATTTTTATGATTCTTGTGAAGGAATAATGAAATCAACCCCAGACCACTTCACCTTAGAGAACAAATACCAGGTATTCATTTCTCATTTTAAGTTAAACATAAAAGAATATTAACTACTTCTCATAGTACACATACAAAACTGCTCATTTTATTTTTCTGTTTTAATCATGTTTAAAATGTACATACACAACCAGTACAATGTAGGCATTAGTGTAGTAAGTTAACGGTCGCAGGTTTGAGGTTTTTTTAATTTCATTTTCATTTTACAATTGTCACCATGTTTAAAATATTTTAATCACAATTTAATGATCGGTTGAATTGTGTTTACAGATAAAACTTGAAATAGAGCAATCTTTATCAAGTGAAATGTTACCTTCAAACCTAATCGTAGATGCACGCTCTGATTTTAATTGGAATATTAATTATGCGAAGGAGAATCAAGAAATAGCTTTTAATGCCGAACACAAGAAAGAAAATTGTAATAACATTTTATTAAAAAGAAAAATTAGTACTTCAAAATGTAACACATCAGATTTTTTAAATTTTGATCAAATAGGAAAATATAGTAAAATGGATCAAGATGATTATAATGAAAGTATATATAAAACAAAAGCTTGCTCAGATAATATTTTGACGGATGAATATTTTAAAAACAATGGAGAAAATAGTTTAATATGCAGACATCCTGAATCGAAAGGGTTTTGTAAATCACCTAGAGCTATTAGGACAAAATGTAAATCAGTAAATTATACTAGAAGTCCTCAGAGGAGAGAAAATTGTACAGCTAATGGAGGGGGAAGGAAATGTAAACCTAAAAATGATACTAAGATCACAGAAGTAGGGAGACATTGTATTACATATGAAGAGGGAAAGAAATGTAAAACTGAAAATTGTATTAAACATGCTCTGAAAGGAGGAAATTGTTTTTTACATGGAGGCAGAAGGAAATGTAAAACCATTAATTGTAGTAAACATGCTCTGAAAGGAGGACATTGTTTTAAGCATGGAGGGGGAAGTATTTGTAAAACCGAAGATTGTACTCAGAAGGCTAAAATAGGAGGATACTGTATTGCACATGGAGGGAAATGGATATGTAAAACTGAAAATTGTATTAAATATGCTCTGAAAGGAGGACATTGTTTTAAACATGGAGGAGGAAGTAGTTGTATAACCGAAAATTGTACTCGGAAGGCTAAAAAAGGAGGACATTGTTTCGCGCATGGAGGGAAATGGATATGCAAAACTGAAAATTGTAATAAAGATGCTCTTAAAGGAGGACATTGTTTTACACATGGAGGAGGAAGTATATGTAAAACTGAAAATTGTACTCAGGAGGCTAAGAGAGGAGAACATTGTATTTCACATGGAGGAAAATGGATATGTAAAACTGAAAGTTGTATTATACATGCTCTGAAAGGAGGATATTGTTTAGCTCACGGAGGAGGATGGATATGTAAAATGGAAAATTGTAATAAATATGCTCTGAAAGGAGGACATTGTTTTAAACATGGAGGAGGAAGTAGATGTATAACCGAAAATTGTACTCGGAAGGCTAATAAAGGAGGACATTGTTTCGCGCATGGAAGAAAATGGAAATGCGAAACTGAAAATTGTAATAAAGATGTTCTTAAAGGAGGACATTGTTTTACACATGGAGGGGGAAGTATATGTAAAACTGAAAGTTGTATTATACATGCTCTGAAAGGAGGATATTGTTTATCTCACGGAGGAGGATGGATATGTAAAATGGAAAATTGTAATAAACATGCTAGGAAAGGAGGTCATTGTATCGCACATGGAGGTGGTTTGAAATGCAAAACTGAAAGTTGCACTAAGAACGCTCAGGTAGGAGGATATTGTATTACACATGGAGGGAGAAAGAAATGTAAAACTGAAAATTGTATTAAATATCCCCTTAAAGGAGGGCATTGTATTGCACATGGAGGAGGTTGGAAATGTAAAACGTAAAATTGTTTTAAATATACTCATATAAGAGAAAAATGTGATGCACAAGGAGGGTAAAGGAAATGTAAAACTAAAGATCTTACAAATCATTTCCATACAGTAGGACTTTGGATTGTACATGGATTAGGAAGGAAATATCAAACCGAAATTTGTATTAGGAAAGTTCAGGTAGGAGGACACTCTACTGTACATAGATGGCGACGAAAATTTAAAACAGGAAATTTTACAATAAATGTTTAGGTAGCGAGACATTGTTTTGCAAATGGAGGGGGATGAATATTATGTAAAGTTGAAAATTGCACAAAGCATGCTCTTAATGGAGGATATGGTTGTGCACATGGAAGGAGAAGAAATGTAAAAAGTAAAATTATATTAAGGTAAGCAAGCATTGTAATGCACATAGAGGGGTGGGGGGGGAATATATAAAACATGTAACTGTACTAAAAATGCTAAGGTAGGATGACATCATATAGCACATGGAGGAGGAAATCCATATAAAATTTAGTATTATTTAGATAAGGAGAACGGTTGAAGTTACTTTCTTATGTCAATAAAACCATCTTAATATATTCACAGATCAAGTAATATTATATGCAGCTTTTTCTTTTGATGGATATGATCAATACCTATAAAATAACTCAGATAATATAATTTTATCACTGTTGGCCGCAAATAAATATTTTGAATTTTATCTACTGTTCTTTCAACCAGGATCAGGGAATAGAAATCTGTACTCAGCATTCTAAGATAGGAGGATATTGTTTTAAATATGGAGGGGCAAGGAAAATGTACTAAAAAGGTTATAAAGAAAGATGTAAAATTCATGAAAGAGTATAAATTTAAATTAATTAATTTGTACAAAGTTTGATCAATCAAGAACTAATTAATAAACTTGAAAAAAAAAAGTTTTCATATTATCCTTATTAAGTGTTTTTGTTATCAATTACTTGTAATAAAGAACTCAAAATGAGAAAGTTTTAAAGTTATAAAAAATCTAATTACAATTTTATATAGGAGAAAAAAATGACCAAAATACTAGAAAATGCCATTACTCCAATTATCTCGAATCCAAAGTTCGATCTCCCTGTCATTAGAAATACAGCTTATTATGATAGGGTTGCCCTACCTATGGAACCGCTGAAGTGACTATAAAGTTGTATTAAACCTAATCAGATAGCTGGACATAATATTGAATTTGAAGGTGCAACTATAATTTTTTTTTAATATATATCTTGTAACAGTGATATATCTTAAAACACAAATGTAAAATACATTTTTTAATTTTTAGCAAAGCTATTACTAGCATTTTTACCATAACCTTTCTTATGTGTAATAAAGGTGGAAGATTGAATTTATTGTAAACGTACCCTAATTAGCGTGAAGGGTGAGTGTAAAACCTTTGGAGATAAACAAACCTCACTACACTTGACCGGGACTCGAACCTCCGATCTTATCAACGAATGTACAATCTACCTATATTGCAATAGTACCGCCTTACACCGTTCTGCTGCTAAAGTGAGTTTTAGGGAATAATAACTGTATACACAAGTTGTAATGCATAAGCTCTAAGCAAGTTATAATAAGTAAGCTCTAGCCAAGTTGTAATATGTAAGCTCTAACCAAGTTGCAATAAGTAAGAGCCAAACAAGTTGCAATAAGTAAGCTCTAACCAAGTTGCAATAAGTAAGAGCCAAACAAGTTGCAATAGTAAGCTCCAACATTAGTGTTTTCATAATCAATATTTTAAGTTAATTAACAATGTTTTATATGACTACAAATGTATTTTTTGTAGTAAATAATTTAATAACCATGCGAGTTTTATAGGTTTTTTTTTCTAATTAAATAATGTATAAAAACATAATGAAATGTGTATTACTAAAGCGGCCCGTTTTGAGATGTAGGCTTAGTTTCAATATAGATCGGATGCATTGACGGTGTTATTCATAACTATTTTTGTTTGCCTTAGGTTTGAAAGGGTTAAGGACCCAATTTTTTTCCTCACTTAATAAATAAAGGAGTCGTTCCCATTCATTTTTATATTTGTTTTTATTTTGAATTCTACATTATTTTCAGTGTCAGGCCCATTCGACCCATCCGATTTAAGCGAACTGCACAATGAAGCTCTCGGGTGAAATTTAAAATTTTAAATAAAAATTTATTATATTTAACTTTTTTTATATGCTTCGATGGGTGCGTGGTCTAACGCGTACCCTCGTATTAGACTAAACTGATGACTATGGGAAGATCAAGGCTCGAATCTCATTCGGATGTACTAAATATGGTTTTTCCAAAATGTTTTTCCACTCCAGTGTGGGTAGACTTCTTATAAATATTGCCTTCCTAATTCCTAAAACCATTAGCGTAATTAGTACATAAGCATGTAATCCGAACGGTTAGTAAGACGCAATGCTACAAAAACTGTCACTTCTATTTTACGGCCCTCTTTGTCCCGTGTATCTGCTTAGCTACAGACCCCTTTTTTATGTTTACCTGTTGCACCTGCATAGTTATGGCCTCTTTGTCTTCTGAACCTGCCTAGTTACGGCACTGAAGTTCACTGATCTTTTTTGTTAAGCAATAAACGTATAAGTACGTCTTTAAACAGGACTAGGCTAGTCCGAGGTAAAGTGTTTTGTATGATAGAATTATGTTTCTATTTGACTCAGATGGTCGGGGTGTGTGTGTAGTCTTAAGTTGAGGTTATCAACTAGTTTAGTGTTTATTAAAATAGGGTTTCATTAAAGCAATCTAAACATGCTCAAAGCAACAATAAAGGAAGAGGAGTAACTTGGGTTTATGTCACATTGTTACAACTCTTATAATTGTTCATTTGATTAAGTAGGTTACAGTACATTAAACAAAAAACTAGTTTTTTTATTCCCCTTTTACATTTTAAAAATTGAGGTACATTTTTAAATGTATTTAGTATTCGATTTGCACGAAATTTCGTATAACAATGTTGCTTAGAGTGCTGATTTTGAATTTGCCATCAGTTATTTCATACAATGTCAGGGGAAGCCTCTTCATCCTCATGCGCTAAATTACAATTACAATACGTTTTGAATAGTTTATTCACGTGCCAGTATTAACAATTCAATGCCCTTTCCATGATGCTATGAAGAAGGACATAGGTAGACAGGTATTAAAATACTGTAGAAATATTTTATAGATGATTTATTTTAGAGCTGAAAATGTTTTTAAATAAATATGGCCAAAGTGCTAATTCTTTGAAAAAGTAACGAGTGAGTTCTAAATCTCAGGGAGCTTACTACTTAAATAATGATTCCAAGTGGGCTATAATAATGCAGCGGTTTCCAACCTGGGGGTCGCGGTGTTTACGTTTTAGCTTTATATACTTTTTCAAGGATTTTAATGATTATAAGAAAATGTGCTAAGTTCTAATAGAAATGTAAGTTGTAAAAATTACAAAAACTAACAAGGTACTGTTTAGGTTCCTTTTGGCTATTTAATTCTGATAGCTTCTGGCTGAATTAGTTTACTGTGGCAGCCTTGTAATAGATGATATAATAGCATACAATATAAGATATTAATTTGAAATAAAATAGGATAAAGTTAAATGCTCCACAAGTATAACAACTAAGTTTATTGGGAAATTATAAAGAATTTTTTTTATCTCTGCACTAAAATTAAATCAGACAAACAGACGTTATCATTGCAAACCTTTTACTACAAACCTTTTACTTTTGGGGGAAACTGACATTAGTAAATTATTACTTCAATTATTGATATTTATTTTAACTGTAGATGTACTGACTATCCTACTTTTTAGACTTAATAATTTAAAGTTTTAGGTTTTTTTTTAAGTTGATCACTTGATAAAGCCTGGAGTTTTTACAAACCGAACCTTAATAGTTTGTCTAGAAGCAATGAAGGTGAATGTCAAAACAAATAAAATTTGTAGGTTTAAAAATCCAGGATAAATAAATAGATTAAAAAATACAGTTGCCTAAAACCTCGATTCAAGGTTTTATTATCGATCNCCCCCCTTTCCTTTCTCAACGTTGCCCTTGAACTCTTCTTTATCATTTAGTAATTTTTTTAATATGTCTTTTCTGTATTTAAACTAGTTTTATAAATCATATGCTGATATAGTCTGTTCAGAAAGTGTAGCTACGTTAAATACCTCAAATAAATAAAAAATATATATTCTTTATACTGGAGTGATATTTTATTCATTTTATCCAAGAATATGTTTTTATATGAAAACTTCAAAAATACTTTCCTTAAAGCTCGCCCCCGCACTCCTACCGTAATGTCACCTTTTTCCACTTCATCTAATGTCCATGTTGGTGTGCAGCAATCTATGAACTACTCGTATGTATGTATAGTAAGCGATGCCGTGCTCCTTTTTTTCTGAACTGTGTGTACCGTCCAAACCGTAGGGCTGCTAATCCCAGCTCTGAGCCACATGTCCCAATTAACAATCTTGCTTTTACATGTTTATCTTACTTACAACTAGTTGTAATTCATCCCATATTATTATTGTGTCAGCTATCACATTCCCTAATATCGGCCTTTAGCTAGGGATAAGCTATAGCCTGGTTTAACTATGGTGTAACTCAGGGGTCCTCAACCCTATGTCCGCGGACACTATGACGCCCGCCCAGCCTTTCGCCCGCCACTTTTTTGGCCACAGTTAAAAATTTATTGGCTAATTTCCGACAAAAATCAAACTTTTCTTATCTCCAGGTATGCTGTTCTCAAGAAGTTGGTGATTGAAAGCCCTCTCTTTCCATTTCCCTCCCTCTCATTCCTTTTTCTTTTCTGGTTCATTTACAAAGTGTACTTTTACTCAGAACTATAATTCTAATATTTTCAAGCTGAACGATTTTGATTTTCCCTAATCTCAAAGACCCACCCCTTCCATCATTCTCCCCACACTCACTAATACCACGCTAATACTTCCTATTTCTTCGGTAAATATCTTGACATGGGTCTACCCGGCTTTGTTACCTGAATAAACACAGAATAAATATATATTTTAAAAATTTACCCGAGCACCAAACATGTGGTTATAAGTTAAATATTGCCTTATATCTTTATTTTGGCCTTGTCTTAACCCTAAATAAAGCAGTATTTTATTTATTTTTGTCAACTTAGGGGGGGTTTGAACACCCCCTCCCCCACTACCCCCATGGCTATGGCCTTGAGTATTACCCACAACCACATGTAACGTCACAACAGCTGTTGGAAACTTAACACGGCAGTTGACCGGTCGTGTGTATAGTGTTGAGGCTGACCTCTGAGCTTGGCGGGAGCTAGTAGCTACTGTGCAGTGTGAACCAATCATGACAGTTCCATCCTAGTTCATGCTTTGTTTCTAGTTAAATACTCATAATTTTGGTGTATTATATTGTTGGTTTTTCTTACTTATTTTTTAATTATTTCCTCCCAAAATGAGTATGTCAAGTAAAATAAAACGAACTTATAATTTTAACTATGACTGGGAAGATTCGTATGACGGAATGTAATTCGAGTTATTTTGATTTATCGTGGCGTGTGAGCTACAGCTATCCCTGCACATGCTAGGGTTCGGCCAGACTGACAAGCGTGCGAGCGAGCGCTTGATTAGCAGATAGGATAGCTCTCGATAGTTTTTGACGAGGAGGCATAGGATAGACTTGACTCGATGACGGGAAGACCGGGTTAGATCACGCTAGGGTGTAATAAGGATGGTTTTCCACTCTCCTTCTACGTAAATGCGGGTACACTTCCTCTAAATTCAAACTTACTAATCCCTAACTCATTAATGTAATTAGTACTTACGCATATAACCCGAATGGGTAGCAAGATGTGGACACTATGAGCCTCATACTCACTATCACCATCACCTCATCTCATTGGGACATGGAAAGAGCCTCCATCTAAAGGATCGACGATTAGTACACTCGGGCGTCCCCTGGGTAAAAAAAACAACAGTACATTAGTACTGGATAATCTTTCCACAAACTAGTATACGAATGGTGTAGCTCAAACGTGCAATAATATTATTAGTTACTATAAATGCTTAACATGAACTTTCTAAGGCGAATGATATAAGCAAGCGACACACAAAATAATTTAACTCGCAACAGGTACAATAATTACTCTCCCATCCATCATTTTATTTCATCACCGCGTCTCACTACCTGTTCGGGCTACACACATGAGGAAGGTTGAATTTAAAGGAAATGTACTAGCATTTGTATGAATAGAGAGAGAAAGAGAGTGGAAAACCATGTGGGAAAAGCCACCCTCAGTGTATTCGAATGGGATTGAACCCCGATCTCCTCGCCATCAGCAGTCTATCCTATTGCGAGAGTGACGCCTTAGATTATGCAGGCAGTGAAGCGGGCCATATTATTACTAACTGCGCTAACATGCTAAGGATGAAGAAGGGTTGAATTTATAGGTAGTGTACCAGCAATTGTGTGAAATGAGAGTGGAGAGTCAATTTAAGGAAAATCTCCCTCAGCACACCTGAAGGGCACTATAACTCTAATGGTTATAGAGGCGTGCGTCGAACTGAGCTCTGATCCGAACTCTTTCTATAGGTGCATACAATTTTTCCAGTAAGCCGAACCTCTAATAACTCTGCGAGCCATATTTGCTTTAGAAAGTCATTTAGGCTCATTTTATGGATGACACACTCAATAGACAGTGAAAATTTAAAATTTTCGGACTAAAAAAAAATTACCTACATTTTGCAAAAATACAGGAAAGACAGAACAGATGATGGCGGCAAGCTCAATTTGTATATTATAACAAACATTACACAGTGGAAATAGTCCGCTTAGTGACCTAAAATTACAATAACCTAGTGATCAATACAAAAACTTGCTCACTACCCAATTCCCGAGCTCTCAGGCATGTGGTTGACCGTCATACATACACACACTATATACATACATATATACATACATACACACACTATATGCATACATACATACATACACACACATATACATACATATTCACATACATACATAATCACATACATGCATACATACATACATATACATACATACATACATACATACATACATACATACACACACATATACATACATATTCACATACATACATATTCACATACACACATACTCACATACTTACACACACTATATACATACATACATACATACATACACACACTATATACATACATACATACACACACTATATACATACATACATACATACATACATACACACTATATACATACATACATACATACATACACACACTATATACATACATACATACATACATACACACATACACACATACATACATACTCACATACATACTCACATACATACATACATACACACACTATATGCATACATACATACATACATACATACATACACACACTATATACATACATACATACATACATACACATATACATACATACTCACATACATACATACATACTCACATACATACATACATACACACATACATACATACTCACATACATACTTACTCACATATATACATACACACACACATACATAAATACACACATACATACATACTCACATACTCACGTACGTACATACATACATACATACATACTCACATACATACATACACTATATACATACATACATACACACACACATACATACACACACACATACATACACACACACATACATACATACTCACATACATACATACATACTCACATACATACATACATACATACTCACATACATACATACTCACATACATACTTACTCACATACATACATACATACATACATACATACATACATACATACATAGATAATCACACCGTTCCCTTAGGGTGTAGGCAAGAAACTGTTAAACTAATTCAAAAAACAACAACTCTGTACTTAGTCCATCTTCACTAACTTTATCCACACTTCCCTATCTTTGCATACCCCCTTCGCTTCAACAACATCCATATACCAAGTCACACGTGCTTTCTTATTCTCAAGACGCTTAATGTTTCTCTTTTTAACACATTCATCTACAACATTTAGCCACGTCTTACATGGCCCACCCCTTTTGATCCACACACTCTACCTTCATATATTTGCTTCTTCACTTGATCCACACTCATCCTCTCAACATGCCCAAGCCAACGTAAGACGCTTCTTTCACATTGACGTATTGGGTTCCCTTTCAAACCGGACATCTTCAGCACACATTCATTACTGACTCTGTCCATACGAGTTTTTCCACATACAATTATGATAAATCTCACTCCAACCACATTCACTTGGCTCAGTGGCTACATTCGTAAATAAAAGATAATTTCCATGTTCTAAGATTCTCTATTCATGTACGATTAACTGTACGAACAGCTTATGAACCGAATGGGTTGTAAGACGCGGTGCTAAAAAAAACAACACCCAAAACAACTGTACGAACTTTAACTACACTCCATGTTATTTACTTTAGTATATAAATGTTATTGTACTCGGCAACATAAAGCCGGCCCCCGAGTCAGCGAGCGGTAGCTGTGGTCTCAATGGTTGATGATAGCTCATTGGTAGATGTTGATTTACGCACATCCATCACAGACTCTGCCTTAAAATATGCGCGAATAATTATCCTTGGCACGGGATGAATCCATGATAGCTCTCTGGTAGAGCGTTGGCAGGCTAAGCCAAGAGTCCCTGGTTCGATTGCCATGTTTAGGTGTCATTTTTCATATTTAAGAATATTCACTAAGGGAGCATGAAAGTAAAATTCAAACAAATGTATATAATGATATATCATCTTCAATACCCACTTCCATGGACGCACGGTCTAAGACATCAATCGTGCAATAGACTGGACTGCCAATGACGGGGAGATCAGAGTTTGATTCCCGGTTGGGTAGATTAAAGGTAGTTTTCTCTAAATAATTTTCCACTCTCACTTCACGTAAATGTGGGTACAAATTTCCTCTAGATTTAACCTTCACCATCCCTATAATTTTTTTATTCTTCTATTAGGACCACGTCTTACTACACGTTCATGTACAAATTACACTAATGGCTTAGGAATTTGGAAGGTTTAATTGAGAGGAAATGTACCCGCGCTTGTGTGGAAGAAGAGTGGAAAACCATTTAGGAAAAAACACCCTCAGTGCACCCAACCAGAATCGAACCCTGATATCCCTGTCTTGGGCAGTCTAGTCTAACACTAGAATGGCGCGTTAGACCACGCAGGCTCCGAAGCGGACCTAAAATAAATTTATAGAGCTCAAAAAGTCGCAAATAGCCCGGGTTCATTCACGACTATTCTGTCGTTCTTCGTTCGCTACTAAGAAAAAATCAACTATAAATGCTTACTATCGTTACTAGATAGCAGCACTGCCAACAATATTAAACTAACAATTTTTCTTAACATCACTTAGACATAATTCTGTGAATTAGACACTACAGGTTATATATGCTAATATTAATTATTATAAGTAATATGAGTAAGTAATAGAATTAAAGAATCAAACACAATAGGATTCGGATAAATTACACCCAGCAATGCGGTGATTGATATGACTCTTTTGAGTGAGCGAGCTTATGTGAGCTAGCTTGCGTCAACGAGCTGGTTCAACCCATCACTAAAAGAGACAGCTACGCTCTTCACGCCACCCACCTGTCTTTGAAGAAGATTAGAGGTGAGGTATATTTTATTTGAACTATATATTCCTTATGTCCCCTGTTATTCTCCACAACCTGTTTTAATTATTTGTTTCATCAATTGTACAAAAATGAACTATAGTACACTCTAAACTTATAATAGTATGCCCACAAGGAGTAGGTAGTAATTTCAGACTCAAACCCAAACCAAAAATTGTTTATTGGTTCCCCCCATTCATGTATTAGTACCAGAAGGGCAAATATCGCCCACTGGTAAAAGTTTATTTTTTGTTTCCAACCAGGCCTACGTATGGAAATGTCTACGTAGCTCTGGTGGAGTACCGATCGTATCCCCTGACCGACCCCGGAGCCTCCCTCGCTCAGAACTAGGGATGGGTTGTGAAATCACAACTTGCTCCTTTGTCACTGCTCCTCTGACGTTACATTCACAACCGGTTCCTGGCAGGCGGAATGAGCTTTTCCTTTTGGTCACTGGTCCACAGATCAAATACACGCTGTAAAAGGTCCGGAGTAAACTTGTTCCTCGCCTCTCTGTCACAGGCAGCGCTGGAACAGGTCCGGAGCAACCTTGTTCCTTTATGCTCCGGAGATATTTTGGAGCAGTCGTACACTAGAAAGGATGCTTTGTGTTCTTGTCAGAGCGCTGAGATCAGGTCCGGTTGCAACCTTACTTATCTATTATATAGGCCTAGCTTAGAGTTGGTTTGGGGAGTCACAAATGAGTTTTGAAGGGGAAAGCTTTCGTAGTACAAAACATTATTTTCACAATGCAAGCACAGTATGTGATGTATTATCCCAATAAATTGTTACGTTGATTATTAATATTGAAGGGACCCGCTGGGTGGTAAAATTATTTAATGGCAAGGGTCAGCAATCTACTGACTGACTGATTTTATCTAGCCCACAAAATATTTAGCAAACAAACAATTTGTTCAAAAAATTAACTTAATAGCTAATTACTAATTTGGAAATAAAAAATTGAACTTAATTTTGCTCTAATTTTCTTCAAATTAATAAAACATTTTTTTAAAATCCTTAAAGCCCTCGATATCAAAAAAGGTTGCCAGCCTATGGTCTCTGGCATCCCTCTCGCACTAGAATGGACTACCAATGACAGGGATATTGAGGTTCAATTCCGGTTGGGTGCACTAATGGGGATTTTCCCTAAACGTTTTCAACTCTCATTCCAAACAAATGTGGGTGCACGTCCTCTAGAATCAACCATCTTCATCCCTAACACATTGGTGTGATTACCATAAATTCATATAGCCTGAACGGGTGGTAGATACGTTGCTAAAAAACACTAGGCTGGGAGTAGGTACGAATATAGTAACTGTGACAAAAAGGAGCAGGTAAAAAGAACAGGTCCAGTGGTGGAACAGTAACAGATTGCTCCTGCTCCACTTATTTATATATATATATATATATATATATTGATTATTTATATATATATATATATATTGATAGGGTAAACGTCCATTTAGAACGGAGGTAAAAATTTCCTTCTGGAAGGTAGTTTATCCTAACAAAACAACTATAGGGTAGGATTCTGGTACGAAATAAAGCCTTACAAGCGAGCTTCCTTCAAAAATCATTGTTTATATTAGACTACATCAACTTAGTCAAAGACAAAACTAACCATTTTTGAACTTTTTTATACTCTTCGAAGCCTTAAATAACATATTTATTTCATTTAACTAAACACACATTGATTTATCTCATATATTCAATCAAATTAATGATCGATGTCAAAATACCACATTGCCTTGTATGGGTGTAAAAGAGAAAGAGATACCCGAAAGTTTCTTTCTCTATTATACAATGGTCTGTAGACGACAGCTTGAAAATTTCAGCCGCATATGTCCAACCAGTTATATTATAGAGATCAATAGCGCGTGCTAATATGTGAAGATGCTAGCGTTGTTTGGCTTCACAATCAGGTTATTGGAACTTAATATTAGCCAAAACCGCAGGACTTTAATAATAAAAATTCTGTGGGCAATGCAAAAAATTATTACTTTCACCTGTGGATGGACACATGAGGCTGAAATTTTCTAACGGTCATCTGCACATCATTGTGTAAGAGAGAGAGAGAGAGAAACTTTTAGATATTTCTTTCCCTTACAAACATTCAAGGTAATGTGGCATTTTTTCATTGTTTGTTAATTTGTATGAATTTATAATTACATACCTACATGAATGTAAATAATAGTTAAATGAAATACATGGGTTGGTTATTAAAGGTTTCAACAGCATAACTAAGCTCAAAACTCGTAACTTATTTTTTTAAATAAGTTGATGTATAGGCCAAATACAAACCATGATTTTGGATCGAATCCCGTTTTGGAAGGCCTTATTCCATACCAGGATCCTACTTTATAATAGTATTTTAATAGGATAAAATACCTTCGAGAAGGAACTTCCTGATATTATAAAAGCTTTGTCACCTCTCCAATTAAATTTTCCTCCTCTTATATTGAGAAATCTTGGACCATCTTAAAAACAAACCCAATACTAAATATAGCTCTACTAAAACACATGTCTGCTCGGTGGTAAATCTACGTCCACACTTCAAAGCATTTACTTTTATCTTTGAGAAATAACCCATTTGTGCGTATGTGCCAACACTGGAAGATGAGAGATAATTCCCAAAGCAGTGTGGATGCAGACGCAATGTAGAGACGCTGGATGCGCATTCTGGTCGCCAATCACAGTCGGCTCGAAGGAACTGACCATAACAAACTATGGAAATCAGTCCGGTTGCAGACGAGATACGCGAGATGCACCAAGGGAACCCTACCTTACAAGAATGGATATTCCTATTTTAAATTCCCACTGAAACTACACTTCCTTTTCGGCATGATGTAAGGAATGAAATGTTGTTTTTAACCATTAATACTTCACAAGCTAAAGATTTCACTATCACATTATTCGCGAATGCTCGTGTATCGGGTTACTGCCCGAGTAGTATGGGAGGTACATAAAAGGCAAACGGAGAATGTTCAGTCACATATTCAGCATTCGAGGGTTTTCGCCTTGGGAGCGGTCTCTTGGCACAAATTGAAAGGATAAGAATGTTCGCCACTGGAGTCTTGGCGAACATTCGAAACGGTCCCGCATTCAGTCGTTCGTATTGTCTGGTTACATACACTCTGGGCACTGTATTAGTTATATTAATTTGTGGCTATTGTTTAGTTGTCAGGTTCGTTCACTTTATGCTTAACTAATTAGTTATACAATACAGTGTAACATTAAATACTAGTTTTATTTAACAAGCTGATAATTGTTTTGCTAACACCCAATTACTATGCCGAATTTGGTTTGCTCTTGTCTTTCTTTATCTTGTCATACTATTGTTGAATGATACCACTTACCATCCACCACCTCCTTTTTCTTCTTGGGTTTCTGGGCTTATCACGCTGCAATAACAATACACTCGATAGTATAATAAATGCAGCAACAGCAGTGATGTCAACACTTGCATGGTCCTTTGTGTATTGGCAGCCGACTACCACCAAAGTGAATTATTTAATTGAATATTCGGAGTAGACATTTGCGAGAAATGTGTGAGGTCCATAGAAGGAAAATATTCGTGTGGGTTTTATGCCAGAATTGAGTGACAAATGTAGGCGAACATTCGTCCGCTTTCGTGAATAGTGTGGGATCGACTTTTGAAAGAAACCAGCATACCATGCAAGGAATCTACTTCTGGGAACAAACCAAGCATAAAAACACAACGTACCCTTTTTAACGCTTGTTATTATTTCAAACAGCTTATGCAGCAGTGCTAACACAGGTTTTAGCAGTAATAAAACGTTCATACATATCGCAGAGAGAGTGCGTTAAAAATAGTTGGCAATCGTCACAGTGTGCACATAAATTATTTTACCTCATAATATTATGATGCTTATTTCACGCACCATTAGCAAAGCCTTTCGCGTATTTGACATTCAAAACGTTTAAAGCTTCAAGAACTACTGCGGTTATGCCACAATTTAAAAAAGGACAAAACGAGATTGGAATTAAAAAAGGGACAATTTATCGTCCGCTCAAGTTTCATGGTTACAATGGGACCACAATAAAACAAGGGACAATCCCGTTGAAAACGGAATGTCTGGTCAACCTAAGATGTATATATCTATATATATTTATTTACACACACACACACAAACAAAACATTTTACTACCAATATTGTCTGTTATTTTATAGGTATTGATAATATTTATAAAAAAAAGCTGCAGATAACCTGACTTGATGTATGAATATATTAAAATAGTTTTAGTAACTTTAGTAACTAACTTCTACCGTTTTCATACCAAAATCATACGATAGATACTAAACACTTAGTGAACAATAATTTTAACTTTTAAGACACGTTCAAAATATATAATAAATATTTTGGAGATTGTTTATGAAAAATAATTCTTTAGAATTATAGAATGATATAATTTTTTTTTTTTGCGAAAATTAATAGTTTGTGTGGTTGTTTATAGAGTCGAACCTGGCCATTAAACATTTTACTCACTTATGCAGTATATAGTCCAAATAGAAGATAGACTTTTAATATTTTGCAGGTTGGTACGGCCTATTTACAATTTCGTCGGCTTAAGTCAAACACTTTATTTTTTAAAGGTCTTAATAATAATAATCTACCTTCTAATTTAAATCCATAAAAATGTTAATTGAAGCTGATGAACTAGTGGAACTATTTAAAGGATATTTACCATATTATCTATTAATTGTTTTGCCTATATTTATTATAATATCACCTGTTTGCCCCGTTGGTGCAGCACATGAATTTCCAGTGTACCGCATGCAGCAGTATGACTTGCATGGAATACCCCATGGTAAGGAAATTAAAAGTTGTTTCAAACTCATTCAAAACAAAGCAACATAGCTTTAACTTTAAGACCATGTCAGTCAATTATTTATGGTTTGGATTAATTTGCATTAATTTTTCAGTGGTTTTCGTTAATAGGTCATGTGCTCAGTGGTACACCAAGGTATTGACTTTGGGGGAGAATGTTAGGGATATAATCAAGGGCATAGCTGAGGTAAAAGAGAATGATGCGCAACCATCTTATTTAATACACTGTATTTTACTAAGTTAACCAAATCATTAAAAATTTAATAAGTTATTTTCATCATATTTACAAGGAAATAAATCTAATGATAAAATAATTATACTTGATTGAAATTTTTTTAACAACTTTAAGACAGCTCAGTAAAACCTAAGTCCAAAGCTAAACATACCAGAATCAAATAGCCAAAGCTATTATTTCTGCTTTTTAGTGAAGATTACTCTATCTAGGTTATATGTATATATCATATTCTGAAAAATTGAAAAATGACAACTGGACCTAGGTTCTATTCCTGTGTCCGGGTGTCATTTTCAATTTTCAGAAAATAAACATACTAGGCCAACACAGTGTTTGATCCATGATTCGTTACAATATTACATCATATTAGGTAACCTACGAAAGTCAAATAGTTTATTTTGTGAACATGGATTGAGATTCTAACTTAACTTAATTAGTGAATGGAACGGTGCAAGGTTACTGGAATGTTAGGTTAAGCTAGTACAAAAGTGAGTTTGGCTTTGGATTGTTCATTACCGTAGGTTATTATAGTAAAGATTATTAATATGCCTAATAATGAATCTAGTTGAACATTTTGGTACCTGCATTTTCATTAGTGTAATTCTATCATAAAATGTTTAGTTTTTGGATTTTTTAAAGAAAAAAAGTCAATACCTCACAAGTTAGGCCTACTGTTCTTAGGTTTCCTGCTTTAAAATCTATATAAAATGCTCTTAGAAGTTTTTATTTATTTAGCACCATATCTTAATACCCATTTGGGTTATATGCTTAAGTATTTAGGCCTATATGCTAATTAATGGATTAGGAATTGGGAAGGTTGAATTTAGAGGAAGTGAACCCACATTTGTGTGGAGGGAGACTGGAAATTCATTTAGGAAAAACCACCCCTAGTTTACCTGACCAAGATTTGAACCTTGATCTAACCGTCCTCTGCAGTCTAGCCCAACACAAAATTAACGCGTTAGCTAACTACGCCACGGAGGCGGGTTCTCTTAGAAGTTAGAGTTTTTTCCTACAGTAACCATCCTGCCTGGCTTCTCTCCCCAAGGTAAACCTAAAGCAGAGAAACCTATCTTGCCCGCATTTAACTCCGTTACGTACGGACGGGTCAAGCGTGACAAGCTTACAGACTAGAACAGAAATAAATTCATAAGAGATAACTGAGTATTTTAAACGTACACTTAGACTGGTCACACTTTATGAATAAGTCCTCTTTCTTTTCTCAACCACCCCTCTTAGAGAGAGGCTCAATTTAGAGCAAGTGTGCCTGCATTTGTGCGGAAAATCATTTGGAAAAAAACTTTCTTAGTAATACAAACTGGTATTAAAAACCTTAATCGCCCTTTTATCAGCAGTCTGGCTGAAACGTGAGCAACATCATTAAGACCATTTGACCAACAAAGCGGATACAAGCTTAACTATAAGCCCGGTTTGTTGGGAAAAAATGGGTTCAATGTCGGACTCATCTAGTGTGGCTAGCCTGAAACAAGGTGGTCAGGGTTCAAATCTTAGCACTGAGGGTGGTTTTTACACACTCCCTTGAAACAAATATGGGTGTATTTCCTTTTAATTCTACTTTTGAATCCTTACCCCTTTAGTGTAGTTAAATGTGTACATACCTTGGAAAGGCTGTAAGATGAAAGGGGGTGAGGGGGCATAATACTAGCAGCACAAATAGTTTGCCCGACTCTGACCCGATGTGCCAGGATTTTGTACAGCTGCATTAGGGATGATTGACTGTTTTATATTGTTTGCCATTCCTCTTAGTAGCTACCTACTCTTCTTATCTAGTTAAGGTCATTCGACAATACACATTTAATTGCACTATTTTAACAAGGTGTACCTAGGCTGTAATATAAATAGTGATTCAATGATTTCAAATGATTACAATTCACGAGTTACAAGGGGACAAGCTTGCTATTTTAATCTTTTTGTGTACCATTGTTAAGGTAAATTAATTAAGCTCTGACCTGTTTCGGTGACCGCATGGTATATGGTGTCACTCTCACAATAGACTAGACTGCTAATGACAGGGAGAATGGGGCTCAAATCTCGCTAGGGTGTACTGAGAGTGGGTTTTACTTAATAGTTTTCCACACACCCTTCATGCACATGCGGGGACATTTCTTCTAAATTTAACCTTCCTCATCCCTAATACATTAGCATAATTAGTATGTACCATATAACCTCAACAGGTAGTAAAACATGATCCTAAAAAAATGTAAGCATATAATGATAGTAATATTATTAATATTTGCAGCCTCACACATTCATTACTTGGCTTTAACGATGGGATGAAAAAACATATTATTATTATTAGCGCCACGTCTTATTACCTGTTTGGGTTATATGCACTTACACTAATGTGTAATGGTTAGGGTGATTGTGAGATGAAATGGAGGACCTACAGTTTAACGTGGAATCCGAACCACGGTGGAGGCCTGACATTTCCCACATGAAAAAACATAAAATAGCAACTTTGGCCCCTCCCTTTTAACTTGTAAACTGTAATGATTTGTAATTAATGAATCTTATTTTAGCCTACAACTTAAACTATACACTTGCCAAAATTTTGCAAGAGGCGTACATTTTTTATTTTCGAATGACCTTAAGTCACAAGTAACTTGATGATGATAATGTTGATTATGTTGATGATTTTGATGATGTTATGAGATAGCAGATTTTCTTTTAATTTATTTTTCTGGAAAGTTTTCTGTTTTGGAAAATTTTTAAATTATTATGTTCTGGGGAAAAAAAATCCTGATTTAAATGGAGCAAATACAATTGAGATACTCCAAGTTTCAAAGTTTACACTTTAGTCAGTGATTTCAATTCGATTTCTCTTGTTACACTTGTGTATAGACTACAGCGCTCGGTGATTGAATGTGTCATTAATATCTGGTTGTCTATTGATCAACCTGACTAGCCTTCTTGTGACATAACATTAATCCAGACATGCTCTATCTAGGGTGCCGGAGTGCTGCGGTGAGTCTGGAAGCTCGGTCTGTGAGTGGTTGGGGAACATCTCGACACTGCGTGATTGCTCGGCTAGAAGAACTCACCATCGACAGGTTCAGGGAGATCCGGGCCAGGGCGGGGGCGCTGCTCATTGTCCTGCCGAGGGACCTGCCTGCTCGTCCTGAGCAAGAAAAACAGGTGAGCTGAGACACTAGCGTATAGGGGCGAGTGAGCAACATGTTATGTGACTTGTCCATTGTGGATGCTCTCCTCAAAGCGATTGACATAAATCTCTATTCTGAGTTTCGTAACAATGACTCTCATTAAGGTCTCTTTACCCATTAAAACCTTACCTTATAGGCCTAGTACACACAAGAGGTACACACCCAACTCACAACCTCCAGGTTACAGAGGCTGCACTCATGGGGAGAGCTCGAGCCCTTCAACACAGTAATTGTTATATTCAGTCTCAAGTGACAACATCGCTATCAAGCAGGCATTTTTAGAAACGTGTTCACTCTAAAGGTGCTTTTACAAGAGAACACACAAAAATTGCCTTTTAGTGACAATAAACCTGCTTTCATAAAGATTATCTATTTATTTATTATTTAGCACCGCGTCTTACTACCCGTTCGGATTATACACTTTAAGTACTAATTACGCTGTTGGATTAAGAATTGGGAAGGTTGAATTAGAGGAAGTGAACCCGCATTTTCGTGGAAGGAGAGGGGAAAACCATTAAGGAACAACCCCCCTCCCCCCAGTTCACCCGACCGAGATTCAAACCTCTATCTCCCCGTCCTCAGCAGTCAAGCTCAACACGACAAGCGCGTTAGCCAACTACGCCACTGAGGCGGGTCTTTCACAAAGATAGATTCTGGTAACGGCTCCACAACCCTTCCCATAAACCAACCTCGCCCCACCACCCCCCAAAAAGAGCCTACACAGACTGCAAATTACAAAGAAAACATAGTTCAAGGGAGTGTTTGCAAATACTGTCGATTAGTTACTTGTCTGAAAAGGAATTTATATCGAAAGGGAATGATGGGGTCAGTTGGAGTAGGGCGGGGGGAGGTGTTTGAGATTACTGGTAACTGAATTATTTTGTTTGAACCACCACTCCTTTGCATTGAACAATTTGAAAGTGAGTTGTTTCACTTAGATGTGTTGTTGTCACTGAAATCTGCAACTAGCACTCTCCAGTACTCAAGGACTCAACCTGGCTCAAGGAGCGCAGCAAAACACCCATGTCACCGAGTGTCTGGTTTATATCTTGTCTGTGGCCTAATAGGATTATTTTTAGAAAAAAAGGACATTCAGTATAGCTTGCTAGTAGGGGTTGATATTCTTAGCAATTGAATAGAACCGTGACTTATCAACCTTTAGTGATAGTACCTATTTTATTAAGAGTCTTCAAGTGAGTTTTGAATTGTTTTAAACATTTATTTATTTTTTGTTGGGAAACCATTTTCACGTTCCAGATTTACACACTTTTATACTAAAAAAATTGTTATAAGGGACCTTCTCTAAAATTATCATGGATATATAAACAACTTAAATGTATTTTTTGAAGTTTTTTGAGGCTTAGGCCCTATAATAAAATATAAAACTTCAGTAAATACTAGACATTGTAGATGGGAGAAAAATCACCTCAGAAATCAACTTTATTGCTGGTCCATATCACAGGGTTTGTTGTAAAGCTGCTGAACTGTAAGTTCAGACTATTTTGATTTTTGTGCAAGTCACTAGCTCAAGCCAGGGATTTTTGTAGATCTCGACCACTTTTTTTATGATATCAAAGACCTTCTCATAATCCACACTTTCGTTAATTATATATAAATTTATAGATAGTGTATTTTTTGTGTAGCAATAAAAATTTCAAATAAAGATTTAGGAAATTTTTATTCTAAAACAAAAGTCTGTTAATCAAGAAAGGGCGAATGGTTTTCCCAGTAAAAAATAAATAGGATATTAAAACATATTTCAAAACACAGTTGAATTATGGATACTCCCTTTTATCCCTCCCTTCCATTTATAAAATATTTAATCTTATTGTTTGTTATTTTAAAACAAACATTAACCACCTCTGTAAACAAGTGGTCCGAGTTACTGGCTACGAATCCAGAGGTCCAGGGGTCGATCCTCCCCACTTGTGAATTTTCTGTGAGGCAGTGCGTGTGGAACGGGGTCAGACTCAAACCTCGTGATGAGCACTGAGAAGCTACTTGAATGAAAAAGTAGCGGCTGTGGTCTAGAAAACTGTGATTAATGGACACGTGGTTTGTTGTGCTGACCATATGACCTCTATCTACAGAATTTGACACTATCTTCACTGACAGATGGCAGCTTCTTGGTCGATATGTCTCTCGAATGCAGCATGATACCATGGGAGTTTTATTAAAACAAACACTAGGCTAGGTATGTCACACAATCCCGTCAATTATCAATATTTGCACATTGAGGCACGGTTGGTCTTGTGTGACAGTCCATATTATGACCATCTACCAAATTAATTAAACACAATAATTATATTTCATGGTAAACACAAGAGAGCAACAAGCGGTTAATATTAATCTGGGACGTGATACAAATTTAAGCTTGAAATAAATCCTTTGCTTAAGAGCCTACTAATATAATATAACCGGCCAGTACCAGTATTTATTTACTCTTTACAAAAGGAGATCTACATTATTTAGATAGCAGCCATGAATATTCTTGAAGGAGGTTAGCAACACTAAATTCGACTAATATGTTCCTCAAATTTCTCTTTGTTGACCTGGTTTTGTAAGAGACTGTGGACTTTTCTCTGAAGCTATCTGTGTACATGGTTGCCATACACCTGGGAAATAGGAAAAACACAGGAATTTTTTATGTTTGAAAATAAAAACTGTGAAAAACACATGAAATTTAGTAAGATTATAAAAAAAATACTGGCATTTTTGAATTCGGAACATTTAACTTTTTCATTTTCATTTATTTGAGGCATTTAACGTGCATTTTCTGGACCGATTGATTATTTCAGAACACAAAAATTTTTATAAGCGACCTACTACTTTTGCTGGGAAAGGTATTTTCCTACACTTTCCAGGGTTCTTTTACATGTCACAACCTTCATGGGGCCATTGGCTTTACTTCCCCTCTGAAGAAAGTTGTGCTACGAATCTTAAACGCTCAATAAAAATCAATCCAACCCGGCTGGGTTTGAACCCATGAACATCGGGCCCACTGGTGAGCACTTTACCCCATTTAACTGAAAGCTTAGCGGCCGGGGTTCAATCCTCGGTCCCGGCAAAGATTTATCTGATCACCAAACCCTTCCTTCACCTCTGACAAGACATCTTGTGAGTGTGGGGAATGCCAGACCTCCACCGTGGTTCGGATCCCACGTTAAACTGTAGGTCCTCCATTTCATCTCACAATCACCCTACCATTACACATTAGCGTAAGTGCGTATAACCCGAACGGGTAGTAAGACGCGGTGCTAATAATAATAACTGAAAGCTTAAAGTACTAGATTTATGAATGAGCTTAATCACGCAGAGAAACTGTTCTTATTACCCCTTAAACTAGGGTTGTGAAGCGACAGGTGTATTTCTCCATCAATCTTGAACCATCCTGTTTTAACCATAAGTTACACGACTAAATACTAGTTAGTTTGATTAAGAATGAAGTGTTACTACTCTTTTCTTCAATCTAAGCTGACAGGAAAAATATGTATATCTTCTGGAAAACCTGGAAAACACAGGGAGTTTGGTATCAAGAAAATAGTGGCAGTCTTGTGTAGTAAGTAGCCTACTATACACTTTCTTATTTAAAATAGTTTGCCTTGGTGGTCTTGGGTTTGGTTACTGAGCAACTACTGAATGAGCCACTGAGACCCACCCCCACGGGAGACCTAGTTAAGACCTAATCTACAGACAGCCCCCATAGTGGTTGGGTCAGATTTATACATCTGTGTGGTGATTATGTAAATATTACTTTATAATAATTATGTCACTTCTAAATTAGAACTACATATAATTCCTCGAAATTTCATTATTTGTTAGTTTGTAGGTAGAGTGTAAGAATTTAGATGTATTTAGTGTTTTTCTGTTCAATGCTTTTGGGGCCCCTCCCGGACAGATACAATTTCATTTTATGTGGCTATAATGATTTTTGGACGTTTGTAAAAGGAGACCAACTGGTCAGCCACTCGATCAGATATTAAAACTATCCAGCTTTAAGTCTGATTTACATTCATTCCTTCATTAATTCATACATTCGAAAGTAGTGCCCTTCGCTGGCTGCCTTTGATCCTTCCCTAAAGGTAGCACTCTTGGCCAGCTTCTTGTAATCCTTCCCATAAAGGTAGCACCCTTGGCCAGCTGCCTTTATTTCCTTTCTATATTCTTGTACCTCCCACCGAAGCTAATGACCCATTCCAAGGGAAG